>APFE030330380.1:107662-161251 GCA_000404065.3 Pinus taeda
GGACAACACTTGCCGTGAAAACAAAAATCAGGTTGTTTTTGGATATCTAAACATGCTTGTTGAATTGAAATTTTTTCAGAAGGTAAAGGTTGGTTTCCTTCTTGTTGGGCACACTCATGACCATATTGACCAAAGGTTCAGTCGTTTTTCAATCACATTGAGGAGGAAGGAAGCTGGGAGCTTGCCATCATTAATTGATTGTATTAAGAAATCATACATGCCAGAGCCTACTTTTGATGTGTTGGAAGAAACTGTTGACATGCGAAGGTTTATTATGGGATCATATGGCGAGGGGAAATGCATTAAACAGCTTAATGACATTAGCTTCCAACATCAATTTCGTATCAAAAAAATTGATGGGAAAACACTAATATGGGGCAAGAAGTACTCAACTACTACAGAATGGGCACCATCATCAGGTTTGCAATTTTTGAAGTTCATTCCAGATCATCCAATATTTGCATCGAAAATATTGTTATTACAATCAGTTAGTGAAGTTCATAATGCACGCAAACAAAACAGACATATAAATTATTCTGATTGCCTAGAAGAAATTAAAAAATGTATTAGATATACATATGAGTATTTTGACATTGCTCATTCAGTTTGGTGGGAGTCATTTTTCAATAATCAAAGTGACATCATTTCAACAAGAACAAATGAAGATATACCTTTGAAAAATCCATTTATTCGGCCGCAAAATGTGTCGAATGCACATGAGGAAATAAACATTGTTGAACAGCAACAATCTCAAGGTATCATTAATTCTTCACAGACAGAGGAAAGAGAGATGTATATTGGTTCCAGAAGATCTCGTGCACAACGTGAAGCCATGGAAAACCTCTACAGGGGTTCAGTACATGATATTAAGGAGGGTTGCATGATCGCAGTGCTAGTAGATGGAGATCTCAATGGCTATCCATTTTGGGTTGCTAAAGTTATAAAGGTCTTTACAAAGAATGAGGATGTTACAAGTGTTGAAGTACATTGGTATGCCACAAATACACACCCATTCAATGGTGTGTATAAGCCAAAGATGGTAGTTGACAAAAAAATGGTAGAAAGAGAAAAAGAAAGGGTACGAATATAAATCGTCACCACACAAACATATTGAAATTGGAGGATGTTGACATACTTGTTTATGACTTCAATTTAACAAAGAGGGGAACTCTTCACTTCAAGACGATAGAGATTCTGAAAAGGTTGTTACCAGAAGGAACAGTATTGAGATGGGAGTCTACTGAAACCATTCGTAGATCTAGAAGAATTTTGAAACCTGAAATGATGAGCATGCATGTGGACTCAGATGGGGCACTAGTTGATGAAAGAGAAGAATATGGAACAACTTCATCAACATCCAGTGACTCATCTGAAGATGTGAATTCTGATGGCATGCAAGAAAATATGAGTGATTTTGAATAATTGTTTAAGACAGTTTATCTAACTAATGTATGCATCGTCTCTTGAAATAAAATTTTTTATTTCCATATGGTGTTAAATGAAAAGTTATGAGTCACTTTTATGTTGTTAGATCATTTTACTAGCATTTTTTTTTAAATTTTGAAGATTGACCCTAAAAAAAATCATTGTTCCAGTATAATCACTTTTTCTTTTTCAAGCTATATTTTGCACGAAATTTTGTTTTCACTACCATTTTTAAAACATGTTCAAAATTGTCCCTAAAAAAAAAATCATCATTCCAGTATACACACTTTTCGTTTTTAGCACTGTTTTTGATAGTTTTTTGGCGTTTTTTGGCCAGAGTTTCCGTTTTGAGTTTATAGTTTTCGTTTCAAAGTTTACATTGTTAATACCTTCTTTTTGGGCAAAACCTTTCACCACTAGCCTTGCTTTATACCTCTCCTTCTTTTCGTCACCTTCATGCTTAATCATGTAAACCCATTTGTTTTGTAGAGCCTTTCTACCTTTGGGGAGGTTTACCAACTCCCAAGTTTTATTTTCCAACAAAAAGTTCATTTCCTCTTCCATTGCTTTCTTCCATTCTTTATTGTGCTCAACTTTACAGGCTTCTTGAAAACAATTAGGCTCACCTTCATCAGTCAACAAAATATAGTTTGAAGGAGGATACCTTTGTGAAGGCTTATGAGGCCTAGAAGATCTGTGAACCGACTGTGGTGGTGCATTATCAGGTTGAATCTTCTGTAAAGGTTCCTGCAAGATTCCTTATTCTTGTTGTTCATCATTTTCCACTTGTTGTTCTTCATGCTCCTGAATTTGTTTTTCATTTTCTTGTATTGGTGGTATGTTTTCCTATTGCTCTTCAAACCTGTCAATAACCTTCTTGACCTCCAACTCACTTATAGTCCTCTTGAACATTTCTGGCTCATTAAATATAACATCCATGCTTCTAATAATTTTATGTTTGATAAGATCCCATAGACAATAACCAAAATCTTCATCCGCATATCCCAAAAAAATGCATTTCATAGATTTATCATCTAGCTTAGTTCTATTTTCTTTCAGAATATGTACAAATGTTTCGCATCCAAATATTTTCAAGTGAGAATAATTCAAATTCTTACCAGTCCAAACTTCTTCAGGGATACTGCCATCCAAGGCTATAGTTGGAGATCTATTTATGAGGTAGCAAGCGGCCCTGACTGCTTCAGCCCAAAAATTCTTCTCCAAACCGGAATTGGACAACATACTTCGCACCTTTTCCATAATAGTGCGATTCATCCTTTCTACGACACCATTATGTTGAGGAGAACTAGGCACAACCTTCTCATGCTTTATGCCAAACCTATTACAATATTACTTAAATGCAATTGAGCAATATTCTCCATCATTCTCTATTCTTAAACACTTGAGCAATTTGTTAGTCTCTCTTTCAACAACAACATGAAAATTTTGAAATATTCCAAACACTTCAATTTCACTTTTCATAGGATATGCCCAAACCTTCCTAGATGCATCATCTATAAATGTTACAAAATATGATGCTCCTCTCAATGATTTGATGTTAACAGGCCCAAACACATCTGAGTGTACCAATTCTAACACATTTTTCTTTCTGTCATGGCCACCTCTAAGAAATGAAACCCTTCTTTGTCTATCATATATACAATGCTCACAAAGATCAAGATTGTAGGATTTCAAACCTAGCAATAAATTTTTACCAACAAGGATTTTTAAGCCCTTCTCACTCATGTGACCCAAATGCTTATGCCATAGATCTGTTGAATTTCCTTCTTTTGTGACAACAGCCAAATCTGATTTTCCTATCAGTGTCTTCAATGTGTATAATGTTCCTGTCTTGGGTCCTTTGGCCACAACCAATGCTCCTTTGCTAATTTTCCATCTTCATTTTCCAAAGCTTGTGGAATAGCCTTCATCATCTAGTTGTCCCATAGAGATTAAACTCATGCGCATTTCTAGTACATGCCTGATATGTTTCAACAATATATCTTGTCCATCTTTCATCTTGATCTAGACATCTTCCACTCCAACAACGCTCCAAAAATGATTATTCCCCAAATGCACTCTACCATAATCCCCAAGATTATATGAAACAAAACTATCTTTGCTTGGGGTTACACGGTGAGATGCCCCAGAGTCAAGGATCCAATCAAAGCTACTGCTAAATGTATATACACATGCATCCTCTACTGAAACATTAAACACATCACCATCTGTGGCTACAACAGTAGTCTCACCTTCATTTGTGCTGGATGACTTGTGATTTGTATTAGATAGTCTCTGATCCTTTTGTTCTTTCTTCCAAAATTGACATTTTTTCTTCATGTGCCTAGGTTTGCCACAATGAAAGCAGATGATCCTTCCTCTCCTTGATTTTGATCGGCCTCTCGATCTTGATCGCCCTTGCGAGCCTTGATCCATTCTCCTACGAGCTAGAGCTTCTCCTCCCTGGTTTTCTGCAATTGACTTGCGTCGCAGTTCCTCATTCATTAAACTATTGCTGACATCATCAAACTTCAGGGTCCCTGCAGTTGTTGAAGTGCCGATAGCTACAATTAAGTTTTCCCAGCTGTCTGGCATAGAACACATTAGTAAAATAGCTCTAATTTCATCATCTAAAATTATTTTAACAAAGGAAAGATGATTAGTAATAATATTAAATGCATTCAAGTGCTCAGCAACTGAAGCACCCTCTTTCATTTTGAGATTATAAAGCTTTTTCATCAAGAACACTTTGTTTGATGCCGTGTTCTTCTCATATAGATCATAGAGTTTCTTCCATAATCCTTCAGCGGTTTTTTCTCTGGAAACATTGAAATACACATTCTTTGCTAGATATTGGTGGATTGTTGCAATCGCCTTTCTATCTAGCTTATTCCATTCTTCATTTGTCATCGATGAGGGTTTCTTTGTTGTGCCCTCAATCGGCAAATACTAATCCTTCAAAATCAGTATATCCTTCATCTGTGATTTCCATAGGGCAAAATTAGCTCGTTCAACTTGTCCATATCTGTAAATGTTGTCTCCATTTTCAATATATTGATGCCTAAAAACAAAAACTCTTCTTAAAAATAAAACTTTAATTATTACTCTTTCAAATTTAATAATAATGACCTTCCTCCTTTTTAAAATACGCTTTTCAAAATTATTTCTCTTTTTTAAAATATACTTTTTAAAATTCCAACATATAATTATATAAATATAAAAAACAGATATAATGTTTTAACCTTGTCACACTTCACACATACATATGTTGGTTTGAAAAAAAACTTGACGAATACGTGCAAGTGTGATGTAAAAAAAATTATGAACTCCACTAAAGCACTTACGCATTCCATATTTTAGGCTTCATGGCAAGTTTCGCTATATGCCCACGGCCTTTTTATTTCTTGCAACAATTGTCTTAACGTTCCTCAGCTATTTCCTAAACATATCATTTTCGCGAACTCTCTTGTTTGCAGCGATTTCCAATTTCCTAGATAGGTCCTTCAACAACTCCAAAGGTAACAGCCAACATTTTAATGAATGATGCCAGAGTAAGGCGATGGCACTAAGCGGCTTGCACAGTGGATATTCGACCCTGGCTCCGATACCAGTTGTTAGTCCAGAGCATACATCACACACAACAGAATTATACTCAAAGACTTAGACGACAATAGCAGGGAATAATTTCAGAGATAGATAAATGGAGAAACAACAAGATTACTCAATTAAAAACAACGGAATAGATAAAACAATCACTGAAGAACAGAAATCACTTAGCATTATGTAACAGAATTGGACCTTGGCTTGTTTTTGTGGCCAGAGAAATTACAAATTTATAGAGGCTGAAGAAGGATCTAGAATCTTGCATGTGATTTAGACGAAAATCTAGAAATTAATGGCATTGTAGAAGGATCTAGAATCCTGCATGTGATTTAGATGGAGATCTATAAACTAATGTCGGTGTAGAGGGATCTAAAATCCTGCATAAATTTGGCTTCACACTTCACACTCAGACGAAGAATAACCTTTTGATTGGTCTTATATGTGTTATATGTGTGCCGTACATTTCCACTGTATATATGCCTACAGATCAGGTAGGATTTTGTGTCAATAGTCATAATACCTTGCCAGATGTGAGTAGAACTCCTACCTCCTCAAGTAACTGTATAGCGAGGTGAAATACAGTAGTTGACGAATGCTTATGTCCCAACCTTTTGTTGGAAATAATTATGCCCTTCTATGTCATTTCACCGGCGCACCGCCCCACTGTCAAACACCACCTCACCGTTTCAACCATCTTAACCTGTTGAGCTTCGAAGGGGCATCACCACCCTAACTCTTTCAACCTGAAGAGACAATAAAGTGACACATTTTTTTTTTTGGGTGAGGGGAGAGGGGGGTTTATAGATTGAGGTGGTCACACTTAGAAGGCATGCACAGTCTGGATGCTCGGTTCGAGTAGTTGTATCATAGTTTTAGATGCTTTGCAATTTCATCTTTATGTAAATGAGTTAGAGGTTTTTTGTTAGCAGTCGTAGCTGCCTGTTGTTTCTGTGTGTGTGAGTTGTGTACTCTAATCTTCAGCCAGTTTGAGTTGTATTCTCTTGAATTGGTATCATAGTTAGGCATACGAACATGAGTGAAGACATTGTTTAATTGTGGAGCGGAAGTGAAACTCTGGAAATTGTTTCTTTAACCGAGGAGCCCGCGAAGTCTATAAAATAACAGAGGCACTGACTCACGTCTACAATTTTATTTGTAGGTTTTTTCTGGCGTTCAAGTCTAGGTGGAAGCGTTTTCTTCTAATTTAAAGGTGCGTTTTGAACAAACAGAAGGGTCCGTGAAAAAAGGTATTAAATCTGTTTGGCTTTGATTCATTAGTGTGTAAGGTGCTAAAAAAAAATTCCCTTGAAATCTTCAGTAAGAAAGAATTCCGATAAATTGACTACGCCTGTAAAATTTCTAAACATAGTGACAAGTTTGAGAGAACTCTTCGCTGGATATTCCAAATGTGATTTTGATTGTATGAAAATCCTTTGTTGAGCAGCATTATTACTGCAATTAAATTTACAAGTATATATGCATGGTTTGATTTATAATTTTGGAAATAATTTTCCATATGTATGAGTGGTTTAACAAGGGAGTGATATGTATTTCAAGTTTATTTTGGGAGCGGTGGAAGTTGGTGGTGCCAATAGTTTTACGATTCCGCTGAAATAGTGGTGGTCTGATGCACAGTGTACTTATTGACCATTCCACCAAGGCAGTGTATCAATTCAAGTTAAGGACAAGTTGTTGGCACCTATAGCTAGAGTTTGAAATATTTGGTATCATTGTTTCAATGGTATATGCCTCCGCGATGTTTATTTCATACGCCGACTATAACATTTTTCCTATGTAATCGTACATGCAGTTGAAATCTGCTAATTTCATGTATGGCTTTGCATCAACGTCTATCTTTTAAAATGGAGATTGATCTGCTATGTTTTGCATATTCCCAGGGAGTCGTATCATCACCGAGCGCCTTGCCTTCCAGCATAAATTGTGAAAATATAATTGATTGTATTTGAGAAACATGTTGTGAAGTCATCACTAGATATATCTCTCCAAGAGTGGACCGTACCATAAATCTTTTGAAACACACAGTCTGTAGTCGTTCCGTAAGCATATAATTTAGAGCTAAATGTTGCGTCTGTTAATAAATTGGTGAATAGGTTCTCGAGAGCCCTTATAAAGACATCATGGCTGGAGAAATTATCCACATTCAAAAGATACCATCCATCGACAGTGTCTAGTTGTCCGATGAAACTGTAGTTTTCATAACGCAAGAAATAGTCGCCGAGCCAAATAAACCACCACCGACATTACCACAAAATTGTCGAGACTACATTCAAATTGGTCTCCAACTTACTGCCTGTTGTGGAGGTAACATTCGCACGATAAGTGTGGTGTGCATGGAAAACATGTGCATTGAGAGTAATGACGATCAAGATAACTATAATTATGTAGAAGAGTTTAATACATTTCCCAATCTGGAAAACGGAGCACGAAACTCTTCCATTGAAGTTGGTTTCCGGAGTATAGAAAATTATATGTAGTATCCGTCACTAGAAATATGCCAGTGGATTTATAATGTTGTTTTGCAAAAAATTGTTTTCCTACCAACTTTCTTGGTTTTTTTTTAAACATTATAATGTTTTTTTGGGTGAAAATTGTGCTTGACGGGGCCCATGTTAAAAGCATTTTTTTTCTTAGGGGTGACATGGAAGATAGTCTCATGCAATTAGGAAAGTTGTTATAAGATAGAGGAAAGACAACAATCATGGGTCACAAAATGATACTTAAAAGGAATCACAACAAAGATGCAAAGATTGTTGCCATGTTTAGAGAGTTTTAGGCCAAAGCCGAGGAACTGAGAAGTCTAGCAGAAGACAAAAAGTAAATCGAGGGTGATTGTTGTAGCTTTGATCTACTACCACCACCTAGGTTTACTGGTACAGTGATGTGTGGTTTGACAGTAAGCACATAGGCGAAGCCCGGGGAGACCGAAGTTCAAACCTCATTGAGTACAATGACTTGCGATGGTGGTGGCTAGAGGGGCAGATTTCCCTTTCCCGTGAGTCTGCTCTTGCTAAAACCATAGGAACTTAGTATACCCGACTTGCAGGTGGTTGGTTATGCTCTTGGTGTTATAATGTCAGCTATGAGGTTTGATTCTGGGTCTCCCCTAGATTAGGCCTGGCAGTTATCGATTCACCATGTGGTTAAAAAAAAAAAAATATTATTATTTTTGAGTTATCAAAATGTAAACTTTTCTTCGAGCTAAAAACTTAATTGAGTATCAGTTTAATAAACCATATGATGAAGTATCTGATTTTTTAGCATTGAATTTTATAATACAGGAATTGGATGAGAAGTTTTTGGGCAAGGTAGCAAAAGCTACAACTTCCAAGGAAGCATGGAAGATCCTAGAAGCATAATTTGGCGCAAGGGGGTCTAATAAACCATATGATGAAGTATGTGATTCTTTAGCATTGAATTTTATAAAACAGGGATTGGATGAGAAGTTGTTGGGCAAGATAGCAAAAGCTACAACTTCCAAGGAAGCATGGAAGATCCTAGAAGCATAATTTGGTGCAAAGGAGAGTAATCAAGTCGAAGATAGTAGTGTCATCCGGCCTGTTGTAACGGTGCTTGAAGATGAAAATGAAGGTGGATGTGTAGCAACGAATCTAAAGAGATATGAAGAGTTTGGTGAATCTCACTTGAAGGTGGATCAGAATGTTGACGGTCTGTTACCAACAAGAGCTGAGTTTGGCATAAATAAAGCTACAAATGGAGCAACAACTGGTTTGGTGGATCCAACAATTGAAATTGTTGATGTTAACTTTGATGAAATATTCACTAGTGATGTATGGTTGCAGATGATGCAACATAAATGTCTTATTGATATGTTGTTATTTGGCGAGAGAAACCCACTTGTGCCTGGAAACTAAGTGGAAGACAACATCTTTGCAGTGGCAGAGGTTAGTAAAGAAATTGAAAATGAAGCAAAGACAGAAGCAGGAAAAGAGGAAGAGAAGCGAGTGCAAGAGGAGACATATCTCATTGCAAAGCAGAATGAACATAATTAATATGGTCCTGGGGATGTTTCTCATATAAACTTAACATTGATTTTGTGTGTGCAGATGTTAGAAGAAACCTAGATAAAACAACAAAATCTGAGGAAGAATTAAAGTTCTTTGAAACATGGCCTGAAACACCATGTGTTGATGATGTCTGCATAGAAGTTGGAACAATGAATGTTGAAGACAACATTGACAATGTAGAAAATGAAATGTTCATGTATTGGAGTCCTAAAGAGATAAAATTCTATTATGAACTTATGTTGCAGCAAATTGGTAATCAAAGATTGATGATGAAAAACAAACTATAGAAAATGACATGTGGTAGAAGCCCACATATGAACAGATTTTTGAAGAGGTAAAGGACATCCATGGACAATCTGAAATGATTTTCCATGTTTTTATGATAAACAAAGATTTAACGATGGACCAGCTGCAACAACAAATGAAGAAACTGAAATTTGGAGCCTACACCAAAAAGACAACGATGAAGCATTTCAGAGGATGCAGAATTTGCAACGATGAAGCCATTCAAAAGATACAGAATTTGGAAGAAGAGGAAAAAGAAATTCGGTACAAGAGTTGATGTCAAAGTTTTTGAGTCATTGTAATCCTAGGTAATACTTAGACCAGCAGGCATGTTTAAGTTATGTTAAGTCATGATTAAGTTTTCAGTGGTAATTAAGGGGGAGTGTTGGAAATAATTACACTCTTCTCTATCATTTCACCGATGCACACCATGGAACACCGCCTCATTGTTTCAACAACCTTAACCTATTGAGTTTCGAAGGGGCATCACCGCCCTCACTCTTTCAACCTGAAGAGACATTTAACCGGAATTTTTTTTGGTTATAAATTGAGGTGATCACAGGAGGCATGCACACTCTGGATGCTCAGTTTGGGTAGTTGTAACGCGGCTGTAGCTGCTTTGCCATCTCATCTTTATGTAAATGAATTAGAGATTTTTTTGTTAGCAGTCGTAGTTACCTGTTATTTTTGTCTCTGTGAGTTGTGTACTTTGATCTTCTTCCCGTTTGAGCTGTATGCTCTTGAGACTTTCACCTTTGCCTATTAACGCCTTCTTACTTAGTTTACGCCTCTTATGTTGATGGATCTAGAGCAACATAATTGGCAGTTCAACACATCTTGCTTCAAGCCCAAAAAAATTAACCAATGATGATCAGTGGCATGATGGGGTAGAAAAATCAAGCATAGGAAGCAATGAGAGAGCACTTTCGTGGTTGGTTGGCAGTGGGAAGCCTGAGTTTTTTAGCAGGCACTACCATGCAACCAAACTAGACTTTCATTTCGAAGCAACCATTTTTAGTTATCTATATTAAACAACAGACAATGTAAAGCATCAATACGTTGTAAAAATTGATTACCAAATGAGTTCCATTGTTCTGAGTTAATAGTGAAAGATATGAAATCTTGCGTTCGGTATATCACACATGCACTGCCACAGGTATGCTAGAACTATGGTGGGAAAAACACCTCATATTTGCTTACTATGCATATGAATTTATTAACATAATACATAATCAATTTTCGGCAGGGATATCGGCCATCTCGTAGCACTTGTTACGTCATAAGGCATTTCCCTTTGAAATGAACCGTGGATTTATGGTGTTAGAAGATTGAACCAATTTTGATCATTGATCAAAAACTTAAATAACACTGAAATAAAAAACGGGGAGAAAAGTGGGAGGTAAAGCGGTTCGGTATGACTCTGAGTCCCTTCATTGAAGCAGAAGCTCCGTGGAAAGCAGTGCGGATAGAACTTGCGCTTGGTTATCAAGCCTACTGTTTTCTTCCTATTCGTGATAAATTATGAACTTCCAACCTCTGATGCAGTGAGGCCCATTGGGATCATCTTCTACGAATAACTATGGTTTCTTGCCTCGCTTTATAGCCAGTGCAGACAATATATCATTGTACTTTCTGTACACAAGAAATTCTAAAAAACTCTTCATAGATTGGGAGTAACATCGATTGGCTAACTTGGTAAGCCCCTCACGTCGCTGTGGTGTTTGTGAACCGTCGAAGGTGTGTCAGAAGGGGGAACATAACTATTCTGAAAATAGCTACTATATATACAGAAATTATATATACTTTCAAATTTTGAGTTATGAATGAAGTAGAATTTTGAATGATGTAGCTGTTTCTTCATTTTGACAATCTATACAGGAATCTGCAAATATAAATCTGTCAATTAAAAATTTCAGAGACAGAAAAGATTAAGTTTGAGAAACATAGAAACTCAGTTTCTGAACCATGCTTACCCCGACTGTGAGTTCGGGCCATCCGAGGCACAAGCCGAGAAGTCGATGATGGACCACACAGCTTCTGCGTCCGATTGGGACGCACAATCCGGATTTGGGACCTTGTCTGGGAAAACAGACCATCGATTACCAAAAAAAAATGCTTGAAATCCATGTTGACATGTTGGTTTTCATATTTCTTTGCAGGTGTAGCTAACGCTTTCATAGTGGTTTTAGATTATCCGCATGTTTGTAAGGTATTATTATTTTCAATTGTAAATTTGGGAACATTTAGAAAATCTGACTGATATTATTTCTGAAAATTTCCAAAGTATAATTTCTCCTCATATTTTGAAATTATAAAAAGTAAACCAGGAAAATATAATCTGTCCTTTTATATTGATTCAATTGAACTCACCATAATTGATGTAAAGAAAATGATGCTTCGAGATTTTAGTTAGCGTTGGTGACGCTATATTTCCTCATATTTTATGGTTATTCGTTTAGTAAAACTAATTTAAATTTTACCATCTAAAAAATATAAAATTACAATTTTCCTCGTTTCTAATCAGTTTTTTATATGATGTGAAAGATTCATGTTTTGATTAATGCAGTCCCAAATCTGTCTATGATGTATATTCACATGACTAAATGTTGTTTGAATGAAGATGGATTAATCAACGCTAGATTGTGTAAGCCAATATTTTATGGTCGTCGTTTCCATTGGACGGATCAAAACCAAAATCGATTTCTCTATCTTCCTCTTTAAACGAGCGGTTTTGGGATGATTAAATTTTAAATTTTTGAATATTATAAATACCTTTCCCCTTCGTTTTCTTCCTATTCTGTAGATTTTAATCTTTTTCTTCGCATTTTGCCTCCCAGTTCGCATTTTGTTTATGTCATTGAGCTTTTGCTTCTCAGTGTCCCCAAAGTTAATTTGACTGAAAATTTCTAGAATTTTCCAGAATTTCATAGATATGTGCTAAGTTAAACAACTCACATCATTTCTATAATATTTTCGAATATTTACACTGCCATATCTTACTGTTCTAAAATATTCTAAAAATCCAAAATCCACAATCCAATAAAAGATACCTCTCAGCCCATTGTTTTTCACCTATTTGCATTTCAACATTTTGTTATTGGTGGATGTATATTCCCTTGGGACCGTTTGTTCTTAGCCTATTTCCATTTCAGCATTTCGTTATTGGTAGATGCATATTCTGCACACTTTGGCCTTACACTACACTGTTTCTACTGGAAATTATAGGGGCGTTTACATTTCTGTAAATCCGATGGACTGAAAGAAGTGATGCTTGATTTTGCCAAGCATGCAGAATTTATGTCCACTAGGAGAGCCACTATGATCACTACCTACAGCAAAATAGGGCAAACTTAGCACAGACAGAGGTTGTATTTGTTAAAATACTTTAAATTTAACCCAAGAAAATCATAAGTTTGCAACTTTGTCTTTGGTTTCTTGTTCCTACATAATATAAATCTATGAACTTCCTAGGACAGAAGTATCTTACTTATTTTTCTGGAAGATGCCCGATGTTTATAAAACTGATCCATGTGTCCCTTCTTTTTTCCTCCACCCTGTTCCTTTTCAACAGCTCTCTCTGGTTTTCCCTATTGTCCAATTCGTTGGCTATTTAATTAGGTTTAGTTATTCCTATAGTACTTGATGTTTTCGTGAATCTATACTGGCCATACCTCCTCCATTTGGGAGGTTTCAGGTTCCGTACTAACTTATTAGGTTCAAGATGAGAATGGTTTCTTTTGTGTCATCTCCTCCATTAATATCTCTTGTCTTAGCTTAAAATTTTACCTTCTAAACCAATGTGTAAGTACTCTTTGGCCATTTCCTATAAGCACGAACCTTTCTTTGCAATACGATATCATGTACAAGTTCGGTTTGCATACTAGGTATCTCCTCAGCTACTAGAACTATTCTTCATCTTCGTCCCACATCTGACATTGGTAGTTCAAAGAATTCAACTTTTCTTCATTCAATATGGAAAGAGGATGTTCATTTATGATGGGAGGGACAAGTTGAATGAATGCTTCCAATCCGCTGTAAAGTCTTGAATCAGCCATATTGGTGAGTAGTTGTATTCTAATCATGCCATTATTTATACATTGTCTGTATTTTTTGGAGTTGTTCTTGTACCTTCTTGTTGATTTGTTGGATTCTTTCGATCAATTTGCATGCTTTGCTTAAAATATTGAGTACTTAATTGAGTACTTTTATAGAATAGGATTGGATGCTTCCCATTTTATAGCTCTATTTTGTTTTATGCCATAGGGTAAATATCTTTGATAGCATAGTTTACTTCTTGGTCCATGGCAGTTTTACTACTTATATTGGGTCCAAGGATGTGTTTGGTTCATTGATCTTATAGTAAAATACATTTCATGATATCAAATTTTCATTTTATGAAGGAAATAATGTTTAAGAAACACATACCTTTCATAACAATGGGACCGTGAAGCCACAATTCTCCTCTATTGTTTGGAGGTAGAGGAGTCCCAGAATCAGGATCAATTATTTTTGCTTCAGTATTTGGAGTCAACAAGCCAACTGATCCATAGTGCCTACTTTCTTCTTCACCATCTAAATATGTTGTTGTAGTCCCAAAGACAAGAACAGCCATTTTAGACAAGAAGAGTCAAACTACCCACCATGAGGGAATGAACAGGAGGGGCGTGAGGATACACAAAGAGTTTTTAATCTGGCCAGTAGCCACAATTATGGTGTAAAACCCTATTTTGATATTAGCTCTCATGAGTGCAAATTTGATGTTAAAAGATTTCCAGAAGTTATGCTATAATATTGTATCTGATAATAAAATGAATAATTATTACAAATGAATGGTTACATTAGAGTTTTGGGGAGTTTGAATAGCAATAAACCATAAAGTAAAGTAAATGCCCTATTACCTCTCAAAACCACCATCTTCAGGTGTTAATCCTTGAACCAATTTGAGGCAGCCCTAGGGCCCATAGCAGTGTTGTCCACTACCACCACAACAGTTACACCTTTCAAACCTTTCACTATTGCCTTTTGTGAGGGCTATGGAGTTGAATGATGAATGAGTGTTTTGAAGTGGCAATGAATAAATTCAATGGGTTCTCTTGCTTTACATAAATCCCGAAGGATGAGCCTCCTTGCCCTGGGAACTTAAGAAATATGTTAGTTGAAGGTGAACCGATTCCTTGATGGGTTGCAACTTTTATACATGAATCAGATCAAAATGATCCCCACATAGTAGATGAGGCAATTCAAACTGATAAGTATTATGAGAACCAATGAAAGAATTGGGATGATTTTTATAAGAAGTGGAAGTAGGAAAAAAACAATAATAAGGTTATAGGCTCTATTTTTTTTATATACCTACAATGCTCCCTAGCTAAACCAAATTGCTCAAAGTAGGACATAATACACAAAAAGTCATAAGGAAGAGGAAAAGAATATTGAAATGAAAGAACACTGAAATATTCCTCATTATCGGTACTAAAGATCCTCTGCATACATGCCAATGAAGTCTTTCTTGCTATTTTGTTGAACACATATCTAGCCTATCCTTTGGTAGCAATTCTGCATGCATCATTGAAAGAAGCTTCTAGATGTAGGGAATTGGTGATGCAACATATATTCATTATGTGAGTAATAAGGAGCGGAACATAGAGTTTCCCCAAAGAAGTTGAGGAAGATGAAGCCCTAGAAGAAATGCTTATCAAGGCATTCATGGATTGGAGAAGCGGGTCAAAGATGGAAGCTTCTAGCTACTTAGGGTGTTTAAACTCCCATGAATGATTTATTGGGTTGGGGATGTGGTAACATTTTCTTGGCAAAATAATACAGTTAAAATTTTTGAGCTTTTCCATAAATCCACCAGCTTTATTGGCTGATCTTATTCTCATAGCAATTGGTATATGGCCCAAATACTTTTTCACTATATTCTTTGCATCATAGTAGAGCTGTATTCAAGATATTATAGGGTTGTATTACTCAACGATTATCAATGGCATACCTTAGTGTTAGTACTATGATGGGCATTATCACCTTTTGTTGCATCTATCACACAATGTTTTTAATTGCACCAACAAAAGTCATTGAATTATAGTCATAACAATGCGAGGGTTCTGTAATGAATGTGAGGCATATATGTTCATAGAAATGAGATGGAACAGTGAATGGATGGGCAAGCAATATTCTATTTGCACTTCGTTTTATGATTGTGATATTGTCAATGGAAACTAGATTAAACTTCCTCATTGGTCATATCAAATATCTCCTAGGAATATGTTTTATTGCCAAATAGAAGTAGATATTTTATACTTCTAATTAATTAGTCATTCACCAGTGGAGAGAACTCAAGGATGGTCTTACAATCCTTAGTTTTGGTATTGAATTCACTAGTTGAAAGGGCATTTTCCAGAGGCCAATCATGATTCCGACTGCCATCTTAGTTACATTGCAAGGATCAAAGGATGACACATTTGTTATTTGTTTGTCTCAATTTGCTTAATTTCGAGAAGCTTGACAACAAGTTATAGAAAGCATCAAGAGATTTGTAGATCCACAAACCTTAGTAATTGTATATATGTTAATGCTGCATTGAGACATAGGGGCTCTAAAATTCAAGTTGGAGCTCACGTATATGGTACATTCTACTCAGCGTCCCCTTCTTATATAATCTAGATCAATCAATATATCAAATGATGATAGATTTTTCCTATAGTGACTGCAAGTGTCTCTTTTCTGTCAATGGATTCTACAATAAACTAGGACATTGCCTTCAAATATTTGAATGCAGATGCAAAAAATCTGCTTACAATGAACAATGGCAGTGGGAGAAACATATCACCAATGATATTTGATCAAACCAATAATGAAAATATGGCTAAGTTGTGAGCAAAGGCAGATGTGTGGACAACCAGGGTCCAGTAAGATGAAATTAGTGAAGGCTGAAAAAAATGTAATATGCAAAGTCAGAGAGATAATATCAGAAATTTACAATTGCAGACACGGTTGAAAGAGCCAAGAGGTTCATTTTTGCTGGGTGTTTTGGTAACCAAAATGCAGTATAAAAAGAGGACGAATTCACTAGGTTAGATCCATGATTTTGCTGAGAATTTACCAACCAAGTCGCAACAAAAGGGAGCACATTTTTAGTTGGCAAGGCACCCATCAAATTGTTGTATTGAAGGGCCACAAAATGCCGTTGATAGAGGCACGATTTCACTGGGGAAGCAACAACCAAAACACAGTAAATTTTAGCACAAATTAGCCGTGGAAATTGGTATGATTTCGCTTAGTAAAAGGTTCATTGAATATGTTGTTTGAGGGGCCATTAAATGGTAGTGGTTTATGCAATGGTTTGCAGAGAAAACTGGAAGAGACACAAATAAGAACTAAGGTCGAAAATAGCCAAGAAAATGGCTAACCTAAGAGGATCATAAATGTGCCAGAAATATGAAATTTTGTTCAAGTCAATTTGGAGTATGGTTTATTTGGGTTTCAAGTCAACTAGGTGTAGATTGTGAATTGGTGAAGCTCACCACCAGGGAACCACCCCCAGGAAATTCCACTTTTGGTTTTTGTCATCCCACTTTTCAAATCTCAGCAGCACACTGAGAGTGCCAACTAGCAAATATCCATGTGTTGAAAAAACCAAGCATGTCACCAAGAATCAAACACAAGTGTGTGCCAAGAAAGACTAAGTGCGCCCAGGAAAAGAACTTATGAATATCAAATGCACAATGCATCCAATAAAGAGATGAACACATTTCCATATATATGTTTTAAAAAATATTTTAGTGTTGGAACTTGGCAGGTTCATGCTTCTTTGTGAGATTATATAAATGTACTGTTTCAGCGTCGTTGGTGGCAGATTTATGCAACATATTTGATCATTTAAGTTTAACAGATTTGCCTTTTCTTTTCCTACAAAGAATTTGTTGTTTATATGTGCTAGAGTTATTGGGATATTCTTTAGGAACTAGCAGGCATGCAAATTTATATTTTTAAATCCCTAATTCTCATCATTTGCAAATTGTTAGTCTACATCTATGCAAGAAGACAACTTAGCTTCAAAACATTTGTAAGATAGAAAATGCAAATTTTAGCAAATATGGAGCTAATAATAAACACCCTGTGGTGTCAGAACATTGTTTTCTTGGTTTCCTTTGAGCAATATCATTAGAGAGCCATATATTCTTCAAATTGGTGAGGGACCATCAGCCCAATGCATCAATGGCTTCATGGGATTAAATGTTCCTCTTCCAATGGTGGCAGATTTATTCAACATATTTGATCATTGAAGTTTAACAAATTTGCCTTGCCATCACATTCATCTCTTCCAAATTCAACTGAATTTCTTAATGCTGTCTCATTTTCTTCCTACAACCCTTCAGGAAAGCTTCCTATTTCCACAACAATCTAAGTGAAGATGGAACAGTAGCATTAAGAATTTCTGAAGTCGGTTTTCCCTTACTTTTTATTGCTTTGGGAAATAAATTGGGGTTTATTAACATATTCCTAATTATTCACTGCATATCTCTGTACACAAAGCAAGTTCGTTTGGAAGGGCATCAGTCTGAATACAAAGAGCAGTTTTCCCTTATTTATTAACTGTTCAGTTAGGTTGGATAAAGAACCATCTAGAAGATGGAAGAAGAATATTGAAGAAACCAATTTTGTTTGTAGATTTTGGGAAATCCTCTAAAGACCGAGGATTAGGCATCCACTAGAGAGACAATTTATTTGATATGGTTTATAAACAAATATGTGCTTCTGCTAGCATGGGAAGAGCAGGTGGAGGAGCTATGTTTTGGCAGCTGATGGTAGAAGGAATGAGCTCATATAGAGATATAGCAATTGCTTTTTAATTGAGTGACTCAAATTCATGTTTCTTTAGGTTGAAGGTAAGGCCACTAAAGTGGAAAAAATTGTGATGCCAATTATCAGAGGGATTGTGATAAGGAATTTAATATGCCAAGAAGAGGAGGTAGTAGTAGATTCTAAATAAATTAGCAATGGAACAACATAAATGTTTGCAACAAATTTAGAGAGATCCACCTTGTTGAATAATGCATACACTACAAAGATAATGGATTTCCGCATTTTATGCCTTACGGCATTTTCTTTGCAACATCTGGTGCAAACGCTAGTTATATTCCCAATTTAATGATGAATAGTATCCTACTGAAAATTTTGTCACCTATGTGAGCTCACGAGTACCATTATAATTTTTTAAATACCAAGTGATGAAGGTGGGCTCTACACATTTAAGAGTATTATGTAAGTGTTGTGATACTATTCACATTATATTGTAGCCTCTGTGGGCTCACGACCACCATTATAATTTTTTAAATACCAAGTAATGAAGGTGGGCTCTACACATTTAAGAGTATTATGGAAGTGTTGTGATACTATTCACATTATATAAAAATATAGACATGTTTCTTAATTATTATTTCTGAATTGTCGAGGTTGTTGCACTAAGCCATGGATCCAATTTTTCCCTTTAATCATCTTTCGGGAAATTTCCAGCTAAAGTGTTATTTATAATAGTTTCCATCATGCTATTCTGTGTTGAGGGCTCTTGATTTGTTTTAGTGTGATTAAATCCTGTGTTGAGGGCTCTTGATTTGTTTTAGTGTGATTAAATCCTGTGCAGAGGTGAGGAGGATCTCTGCTAATGGTTGAGCATCCCGATCCATGACTGGGATTAGAACTGTTGTTGGGTTGGGTAAACTACTGAATCACTCGTTTACTCACCGTAATATAAAGAGTTGTAGGGAGGTCGTTCGACTGAAGACACAGGTGGGTTGCAATTATCCCCTAGTTTCCCTTTATATACAATAACTAGTCCGGAAAATCACATTGCAGGTTGCCTAGCGTAGAGCTGTCGTTGGGTTGGGTAAACTACTGAATCACTCACACACCATAATATAAAGAGTTGTAGGGAGGTCGTTCGATTGAAGACACAGGTGGGGTTGCAATTATCCCCTAGTGTCCCTTTACATACAATAACTAGTCCGGAAAATCACATTGCAGGTGTGGTGTGTGTTTGAGTCAAGTTTGGTTTTATTTTTTTATTGATTTGAGAGGTTTATTTTACAGCCCAGTATGTTATAAATGTTGTTTGTCCATTATCAAAATTGAAATTTTTTTCATGTCATCAAAGATAAAATAAAAATAAAAATAAAAATAAAATAAAAAATAAAAAATCTAAAAATAAAATAAAAATAAAATAACTATATAAAACATTAAAATAATATCTGTTCATAAAAAAACTACACATAAAAAAATAGAATCCCTCTCCACATTACACGTAAAGAAATAAAATCTCTCTCCACTCATGTTAAATCCGTATCTAAAATCAACCTATTCTGATTTATTTTCACTTATATAAAAATATTCACTTATATAAAAATGCGAAGCTTGGCATAATAAGCTAATTCATTGTTTAGATCTATTCACTCCCACATACAAGTGATGAGCTTCAATGCAATATAAGTCGAAACTGGAAAATGCCATGCAAAAATTCAAAGGGGAAACACTAATTTCTCCATTTACCCTGTTTTCATCTCGAACCCTAAGTTCTCTGTTTACCAATTTTTCATCATGGACGCTAATTTCTCCAGTTTTCCTATTATCATCGTTCACTCTGTTTTCATTATCACATTTTTGAGCTCCGTTAACAACATGAAGCCCATTTTGGCCGACAAATCTCAATTGACATTGTCACTTGGTATAATTAATGTAGGAGGATTAGACTTCCACGTAAACCCTTTCAATGCCAACTCATCAAGCTCCACAGGCTGTGTTGTCATTCGACTAGCTTAACACCCACTTCCCCCATTTTTATATTTAAATTCCCTTAAATTAGCACACTTTTTTCTGCGATCTTCATCTGGTAAAGCAGATGCATCATGCTTCTTCATATTTGGCGATGCAAACACCAGGTAAAAGTAAAAAATGCTTTGTAATAAAAATGGAAATAGTGACCCCCAGTGAACATATGTCATGGTGAATAAATATTTGCGAAATTCAGATATGCTGGAGGCGAATATATAGAAGGGGTTATTGATTACAGAGGCTGGAAGGTATGCAAGGATGTATTTTAGTCGTTTAGAGCGTAGTCTCTAAAGCGTGTGTCACTGAAGAACGTAACATCGACAAAAAAATGACATTAAATATCAATATTCAATATAAATAGTGAAAATAGTGAAAAAATATTGAGGAATTCAGATTTGGTGGAGATGAATATATACAAGTGGTTATTGATAGCGGAGGCTGGAAGGTATGTGAGGATGCATGTTAGAGCTTTTGTTCATGGAGCATGCATTGTTGTAAAAAAAATGACATTAAATATCAATATTCGAAGGTCGGAGCATGCATTGTTGTAAAAAAAAATGACATTAAATATCAATATTCGAAGGTCGGAAAAAAGTGTACAAAGATAGTGTTTTACGTCGTGCTAAAGTTGGTGGTGGTTTGTTCTTGGTTAATGGTTAAGTTTATTTTTGCATTTTATTTTTAGGTAAACCCACCTACTTTTCTACCCTCTTTTACCTGAGCTCCGTTCAATCTTAGTTTGCAAGGATTTCTGTCGACCGCACAAATCTGGGAACGCAACATTTTTATCCAATTGCTCTCACATAATCTCCCCCTCCATTGTTCTGTAAGCCAGATTTTTTTACCAAGAATGGAAGAGAGGGGAGGTTAGTTTTCGAGTCCGCGGGCCTACGCTGTCACATGGCTGGAAACTTGGGTACAGACTACAAGGGTCATTGTGGATCTAAGCATAAGCTTCATTTATTAGCTTCGACTTTGCTTGGTCACATTTTTCCTTTCTTTGTAGTTATGCTTACCTAGCATTATACACTGCATTAGCGGAAGCAAAGTAGCAACTACAATAAGCCATCGATCAACTAGCACAAGCATACTCAAATTATATAATCTTTTAAGCTTGTCCAAACAAGTTTTCTTTGCAATAGATTCAATTCTAACATTTTGAAATAACTACATAGAACCAATCCTTATAGCAAACAATATTTATCTTATATTTTAAATGTAAAACACTAACAAGATAGCCACCAACGAGTCAATTGCAATGTTCCACGGGGATGCGTCCCTAGTGTCAAGCTTACTAGTCGGCGGTTGGTGTGTGACAAGTTGGGTGGGCGCGCTCCCGATTAACGTGACAAGTTGGGCGAGCGACGAGTCGACCGGTGTGACGAATCAGCGAGAGGGCAAGTTGGTTACGACGAAAGATTGCGACAATGGGACGGGCTGAAGGAGCGATGAGTTGGGGGCAGTCAGTTAAAGGCACCGACGGCACGAGCACATCGAGCCAACGGAGGGTGGAACAACAGAAATTCGGCTAAGTGTGCGAACTTGCGAAGATGAACTTATATCGTGCGAAGTTGGGCATGTGGACCCAGCGAGGAGGCGACATGGGCGACCCGATGTGAAGTGGGGATGCATTTGGCTGAATTGGGAGGTCAGTCTGGGTAGGTCGAACCACATTACATCTATGGGGAAGCGTATATATAGGTGAACGCCATGGAGGAGAAGGCATGAAGTTGGAAGTTCACATATGAAGTGCGAGCTCAGGGAGAAAAGGCAAGCAAGAAGGTGGACACATAAGAAGAAGACAAGGAGCAAGCGGTACTCTGACCGAAGCACTGCGCCGAGGAAAGAAGGCAGAACACAGGTTTGGGTTCGGTGAGTTGTAGGTTGGGCACTCTGGCTGACGGGTGAACTAGGTTGGGCGGGCAACCCACGAAGGGCGCGCTACATGGCAGGGGAGTTGGGCTGCACGGCGACGAGTTGGGCGAACAAGCGCGTCTGTGGTTACAATGGTCTACGGATAAGTCTGCAGTGTGGTGCGACTGCGAACACGACGGGTCTGTAGTTGTAATTGCAAAAGGGTGGACGAGTGCTGAAGTGGTGGACAGAGTTGCGAGTGGGCATCGGGCAGGGTGACATGCCGTGGGCGAAGTCTGAACGATGCGAGTTTTGCTGGATGCGACAGGCGGTATAACCAGTGGGCATGACGAGTTGGTGCAGAGGGCAGCCTGGGGGTGGGTGCCTTTGCCAGGTGAGTTGGGCAACTTGACTCGACAAGGGTGGGCGCTCTAAACAGTGGTTTGTGTAGGCTGCACAGTGCAAGCCAATTTGCACATTTTTTACAGAAATTGTAAAAGGGAAGGTTTGGGTTCCCTCACAAAGATTGTAACTATATATTTTATGAAAGATTATTATTATCATTATGGGTAGACTCATATTCAGGGAGTTTCCCCTCCTGTTAAATATTTCCGTTGTGCATATGTGTAAATGATAATAATGATGAAATAAGATTAAATTGAATGTTTCCATTGTGTTATGAATGTTAATACTTAAAAAGTGAAAAATAAACTTTATGAATGTTAATGCTTAAAAAGTGAAAAATAAACTAAGTATGGAATGTTAGGCGTAGTCCACACTTGAAAATATTGTTGAAAAGAAATCGGGTGGTGGTGCCGCACCTGCCTATGAGTGGTTGAAAGACTACTGCCAAGATAGGGGCATGACAGTTGGTATCAGAGGCTCCGTACTCCACAGGCTTTGGTGACAGGTTTAGTAGGGGTGAAGCATTGTGCTTGGGCCAAGCTAAACGACAAGACATGGCAAGTTTGGAAGAATCCCAAGGGAGACTCTTGTTGACCTTATACAGGTTGAAGCGGATGAAAGAAGAGAACCCATGGATTTGAGATGAATTTGAAGTCTTGGAAAAAAATGTTGAAGACGAACTTCTTTCACTTGGTTGGGCAATGGAGTAGGATGTAGTTACATATTACGATGATAAAGAAGAGGAAGTCATGATGTATGAGGATGTTGCAGATATGAAAATGATGGAGGAGGAACTTGAAATTACTCAAGTTGGACCAGGATCGTGCATTTTGCAGACATTGATGAATGATGATACTCACATGGAGGAGCCTCATGATGAAGTAAGTATTCCTATTATTACTTGTGTTTCATTGGAGCTTTTGGAGGATGGGCCATATGCAGAGAAGGGCAAAGTCAGTTTGTCGATGCAATGGAAAACCCTACCATGGATGTCTACGATGAGACCTTGTATGGAGAAGCAAGGACCATTGATTGTTTAAGAGATTGTTGGGGCTATTTGTGACCTTATGGCAAAAGGTGAAAATGCCCATGACAATGGAGGAACGTGATGATTATTGTGGAGGAATGGGTCATGCTTTAGCCATATAGAGAATTGGTTAAGTGCTCGGCATGACTCATGGACTAATTGGAGAAAGGGCACACACTTGATGATACTTGGGTGTACTTCTCATGGCCGAGACCAAGAGGCAGTCTTGGTGGAACCTTTAGTGGGGGAGCTATGATAGAAGGGACTCATATGAATTTATGATATATGTGGTTTCGGTGTCCAAGGGAACTAGACCTGATTAGAGACTTGGATGAAGATGACCAATGTTATGATGGGTCTACTTAGTTGAACAACATGGGCAACTTGAGTCATGGACATCAAGTTGGATAGATGGAGCAAGGCAGTCTTATGTAGGGACATTATGCAGGTGCACTTGTAGAGATGTCACTTATGGGCATCCAATGAGGAGTGCCAAGGCCGATATGTTGTGCAGATGGATTTGCTGATATGACATGAAGACTCTTATTTATGAGCCCATGGGGATGTTGTGCATTTTTGTAAAAACAAGGTCATGGACTTGTTGGATTTGTAAGCAAACTATGGAGTATCCATACTACATGGAGAGTTGAAGCATCTTACAGGGACCTTCAGGTCTGAGACATGTATGCTTGCTAGGATGTTGGTTGGAGATGATTCATGGAGCTCATGATGACATGAGATTGTTGTTGCTTTTGGAGACTTCATATGATAGTGGACTTGGAGGATCTAATGCATTGAGGAATTGAGGTCAGTGACTTTGATGCAGTATGGGGGCATACTTTTGAGTACATTTATGGGTGTGCTTGGGAGAGTGACTTGATCTGAATGACCGAGACGAGACACTTTGGAGTTGATGGAGTTACAGCGATGATGATGCTTTGGTGGCAACACTCGGGCATGGGTTGAGTCAAGACTTGACGAATTTTGATACATGGGAGTTGATTGGTCTATGATCATAGGTAGCACATGGATGATGAGACAAGTGTATACTTGTTTCTCTGACAGACTTGAGGGATGGCACATTGCAGATTTGGTGGAGGTTACTTCATGGACCTAGATGTGGCACATCAAGGGTCGAGTTGATGAGAGGATCGCTTCATTTAGAGGAGATGGATCTTACACATATATGGATGATGATGTTGGGATATATGCGACTGATTTGCAGCACATTAACCCCAACATCATGGACAACATGTTGCGGATGAGATGGATATTACTTCATAGCCCTAAGAATGGCTTGCTTACAATTTTATGGAGATGGGATGGATTCTTGATTGGGTTGATGTTATGACAAGATGCTAGGAGAAATTACCGATGATGGCATGAGGAGGTGCATTCTTATGGTTTGAGCATGACAGTTGGATTGATCACTCGACTAGTTCGAATCATGGGGGTCGACAGTGTACTGAGATGTGTTAGAGTTGGATTGGAGTATCATGGAAACGGTTCACATGATGACGATACCTGATGGGGTCAACACAATATATGTTGCAGTGAGCATGTAGCTTGAGTTGGAGGGATCAACCTTCCATGGTGGGGCAACATGTGGAGATTGTGATGGATGTCATTAATGATCATGGATTGAGCAGACTTTCCTATTCGTGGAGACATGAGCCTTTATGGTTTGTGAAATGATGGAGTAGAAGTTGGCAGCATGGAAATTTTGGATGTTGAAGCTAGCAACACTTTGTGATGTTGTATGATGTTGTTGTCGAGGACGGCAACCATTTAGAGTAGGGGAGTATGTCAAGCCACGATCCGGTGGTTGGCGTGTGATGAGTTGGGTGGCCCACTCCCTGTCAAACACGACAAGCCATGCAAGCGACGAGACGGTGAGAGGGCGAGTTGGTTGTGACAAGTTGGTTGTGACAATGGGATGAGTTGGAGTGATGAGCTGGGGCATTCGGTTAAAAGCACCTGGGGCACGAGCGTGATGAGCCAACAGAGGGTCGAAAAACCGAAATTCGACTAAGTGTGTGAACTGGCGAAGATGAACTTAAATCGTGCGAAGTTGGGCATGTGGACCCGGTGGGGCGGCGAGATGGGCGACCCAACGTGAAGTGGGGATGCAGTTGGCTGAATTGGGAGGTCAGGCTAGGCAGGCTGACCCACATTACATTTGTGTGGAAGCGTATATATAGGCAGACGTCATGGAGGAGAAGGCAAGAAGTTAGAAGCTCACATATGAAGTTCGAGCTAGGGAGAAAAGGCAAGCAAGAAGGTGGACACATAAGAAGAAGGCAAGGTGCAGGCGGTACTCTGACCGAAGCACCAAGCTGAGGAAAGAAGGAAGAATGCAAGTTTGGGTTCGGCGAGTTGCAGGTTGGGCACTCTGCCCGATGGGTGAACCAGGCTGGGTGGGCGACCCGCGAGGGCACGTTGCATGGCAGGCGAGTTGGGCTGCACAATGGCGAGCTGGGCAAACGAGCGGGTATGTGGTTACAATGGTCTACGGACAAGTCTGTGGTGCGGGATTGTTGTGCGGTGCAACTGCGAACGAACCTGCAATCTCGATGGGTCTGTGGTTGTAACTGCGGAAGGGTGGATGAGTGCTGGAACGATGGACAAAGCTGTGTGTGGGCATTGGGCAGGGTGACACACAATGGGCGAAGTCTGAACGACACTAGTTTCGCTGAACGATGTGAGATGTGGTATAACTGGTGGGCACAACGAGTTCGTGTAGAGGGTGACCTGGGGGTGGGTGCCTCTGCCCAACGAATTGGGTGACCTGACCGGACAAGGGTGGGTGCTCCAAATAGTGGTTCGGGTAGGCTACACAGTGCAGGCCAAGTTGCACATTTTGACAAAAATTGTAAAAGGGAAATTTGGGGTTCCCTCACAAAGACTGTAACTATTTATTTTATGAAATATTATTATTATCATTGTAGGTAGACTCATATTCAGGGAGTTGCCCCTCATGTTAAATATTTCCGGTGTGTATATGTGTAAATGATAATAATGATGAAAGAAGATTAAATTGAATGTTTTCGTTGTGTTATGAATGTTGATACTTAGAAAGTGAAAAATAAACTAAGTATGGAATGTTAGGCGTAGTTCACACTTGAAAGTATGTTGAAAAGAAATCGAGTAGTGGTGCCGCACCTGCCTATGAGCATTGAAAGACTACCACCAAGATAGGTGCGTGACACCTAGGGCAAGGGATGCGCCCTAGCACTCCCCTACAATCTCGGGATGGGGAAACGTTTCCCCCACATCCCCTTTTTGGAGAAACTCAGGGAAACTCGAAGGGGACATTTTTCTGGTGGTGAAACACGACTCCTTTACAGGGGGGATAAGGGGACGTCATGGGGATGCATATGGTCCCCCCATTTTTTATCTAATAATTTTTATAAACCATTAAAAATTAAAAAAAAAAATACAAATTTAAATATATGAAAAATGAATCTATATTAAAACTTAAAAACTCGTTAAATTAATTAATTTTTAAAATAAAATAAATAATTAAATTATATTAAAATTTAAAACTTAAAAAAACAATAACAAAAATAAAAAACTTAAAGTATATTAAAACTTAAACTTAAGACTTAGTATTTATTAATATTATTTAGTATTTTTTGAGAAATTTACTAGTATTTTATTACTCAATGCTTTCTATGTTTACTTTTAGTTTAGTATTATATGGCTATTTTTGACTTCAACATAATGTCAATGCCATTTTCATATGACGAATTTACTTTTTATAGTTTTTGAAAATTTAATGTGCATTGCATAATTTTATTTGTCAAATGATGAATTTATTAATTTAATTTAGATGTACCTTGCAACACGCCAAATGATGAATTTAGAAGGAACATTGTATAATGTAAAATGATGGATTCAATTTAATAATTTACTTTTAGATTTACAATGCATAAATGTCAAATGATAATAGTTTAATATGTGATGATCATCATATTTAGTTTTTAGATGTGCATTTCTTAATTATTAAGATTTTCTATTTAGTTATTGACATATTTTTGGGTTTTTTTTTAATATATTAAATTTTAATAATTTATAATTTTATAATTTTTATGACTATGACGTCCCATGTTTCCCTGAAAATTCCCTAAAATTTTGGGCAGCTTATATATGTCCCCTTTGTACGTATCCTCGCCCTCGCATCTCCCCGTCCCGAAAACTCGATGGAACATTAGTAAATTGTAGTTGTTCTGAGTTGTAAGGAGGAGTTAATGTGAGTGAAAGCCTGGCCGACACAAAAATGCAAAGGAGCTTGTGGAAAGTGATGGCATAATCCTTCGATTAACAGAGTGATGGCATAATCCTTTGATTAACTAAGTCCGGTGTTGGTTGTGCATGCCTCAGAAAAATATATGATATAATGCCCCTTGGGTTTTATATGCTAATTAATATTTAATGGGGTTTATATGGTAATTAATATTTACTGTGTTATTGACCTATTAATGTGTGGGATTTGTATATGCCCACTTTTGGATTTAAGAAAGTGAGTTGTCTTTAGTGAGACTTTTTGGAAGTTTTTCAGGTCTAATTCCTCTAAAATTCGACAAGAAATTATTGAAATCACAAGCTTGATGGGTAATCCTTGCATAATCGAAGTTCCCTAGGGGTTTTTCAGGGTGTTGAATCCATATATGGTCAAAAAACCAATTTAAATAACACAAATCAAGATTTCACTTCAAATTTTTTTCCAGATTCTGGCACCAGAAAGTCCAAAAAGTCACACGAAAGACAACTCCGAAAGAAAGTACATTATTCAAAGATGGACATATACAACCCCGTGCATTAATGGGTCAATAACACCATAAATATTGGTTGTTGTCTTATACCGCTTGATATTAATGATTGGGAATAACTCTCCTTAGCATTTGACGATACCAGTAATGAAAATAGAACTTAATGCCCATGCTAAAAACTAACTAGGAAGCATAGGGAAAAGTAGGTTTTTGTAGCTACACTACTTTGCATAGAGTCTCAACTAAGGGTTTTTCCTTTCTTGTTAGGTTTATTCAAAAAATAAAATATCGGGTTTGTATTTATCCCAATATTCACAAGTGGACTAGATTGGTTACCCCTAGCTTCATGATTTTAGTTATTCATTTTATTATGTCTTCTCACTGCCCCATTTTGGACATAATTGATTTGATACGTGAGTATTTCACCTTCGGGTTTCAATTCTTTAGACAGGTTTCAAGACTAACTTCAAGTCATAGATTCTTTATAATCTTAGAAAGAAATAATTATATGTTATGGGGTAATACTTGTCGAAAGGCACATTGAATGCTTTTTCTTAGATAGGTGTTTGGTATCGTCTATTACATAAAATAGTACATCGTCCCCAAATGCTACGGAGATGGATGAAACTGAAACTATGGCAAAATCCCTTAAAGAGATGAGTCTCTTTCAGGGAGTTGTTGTCGCCATCTGGAAATGCTTCGATATCCAGATCCTCAAATAATGCTTTATTCCAAGGTAGAAAGGGCATTTGACAATGCTTTAAGGTTTAAAGTAGTGGTATAAGTTTAGTCTAAGTGAAGCAGAGTATTATTGATGTTGATCTTTATTCTTTTCATGTAGCTCTTGA
Organism: Pinus taeda; assembly: GCA_000404065.3. Lineage (NCBI taxonomy): Eukaryota > Viridiplantae > Streptophyta > Pinopsida > Pinales > Pinaceae > Pinus > Pinus taeda. Next base: position 136,755 of record APFE030330380.1, read on the forward strand.
TATATCTAATCAAAATGAATTAAGGAAGAAATGTGGATATAAAATAGAGACATAAAGTGATTCATATGGATTTATCTATGCCCCCACTCTATCTAGATATGATAACTATTTTGATTTCTTTTCTCCGTCCCTATATTTGTGCCTAGATATGCGGTTAGTGTTGTTAGTGGTGCAACCTAAAGGGAGCAGCATGATGACAATCAGCTAGCGTCCCTTTTGCTTAGATCATAAGAAACTTACAGTTTTTCTCCTTATAATAGTTAGTTGAATTAGACTACCTTCTAGTTGTCCCACCTACACCTCTAATTGGGCTCTACTATTGTTACTTGGAGCGTAGACAACTAGAGTAAGGGCGGGAAACAAGGGGATTGATGGGATTGATGGATGGTCTCACTAGCTTGGGATCGGACAGGTATTTGGAAACCCTGGGTATCAGAGGCATGGTTGGGGTTGGTGTTTTTGTCACCATGGGTAATGTCGCACGAAATTTCGCGGGACCAAGCATTATCCCATCCTACATTATAGATAGGTCTTCGCTCTTCTTTTTGCCTTATGTTACTATTGGAAAGAAAAAGGAGGAAAGGCACAAAAATTGACACACACAATGAAAGTACTACGACTCTTCTATTGATGACACAAACTTGATTTGACTTGACTTAATTACAATGAACTCGATGAAAGGTATTTAAAATTTTTCAACTAGCGACTCAACTAAAATAACTTAACGTGCACACACACACACACTAAATTTGGACTTCTCCAAATATATACTAAACTCAACCTGACTCGCACTTGACTTAGTTAACTCACACTCTAAATCTAGAGTGCACTTAACTAAGCTTTTCTCTTCATGCCTCACTCTTCTTAGATCTTTTTAGATCTTCATGCGGGAGTAATTAATATTTCCAACACTCACCCTTAATTACAATTGTATAACTCAATATGACTCAACTATGTCTGTTAGGCTTATAGTAGAAATTGACTCAATTATCACTCAAACATGCCTACTGCTATGAGTCTCATCTAGGCTTACAAAGGCTCAATACTTTTACAATTTTTCATTTTATTTTTTGTTTCTTCCAGATTATATATCCTCGAAAATGCTTCATTCTTTTTTGTACGTTCTTGTTGTAGGCTCCCTATTTCTGCTACAATGTTTCTTTGACTTTTCTTGAATTTTTGTTGAAAAGCAATCTGATCTTGTCTTCTACATCTTCCTCTTCAAATATTCATTCAACCATCAACTGTTGCCATAACTCTCCATCTTCAAACTATCTTCTTTGCTCTGCTTCTTGTGTTTCACATTCCTGACTTTATTTCTGCCATATTTCTTGATAACGGAATCTTATCTCTTTTTGATTCCATTGTTGAAAAATGTTTTTAATGCATTCTTACTTGTTTTCAGAAACTTCCATGTCCTTCTCTTCACTTTTATCATTAGGTACTATTGTTTTTTGCATGTAGCCTTCACACTCAAAATCATCATTAGGCTTAAATATAAAATCTTAATCATGCTCATTTTTCATGTTCACCACTTTATTTGATTTTTTTATTCTTATTGCTGCTTTAAGACTTTTATCAATTTGTTCAATTAGCTTCTAAATCCATTCTTCAATGAGCTTCAAATATGCATTAAACTTATTAGAAACTTTGTTTTCAACTTTTGCTCCCATGTTATTTTGAACACCTACATATTCAAAAAGAATGTTAAAAACATATTTTTTATGCTCTTCAGTGAGAGCTTCCTGCTCCACCTCTTCCTCCTTTGCCTTCTTTTCTACTGCATGGAGGTTGTCTTCTATTATGTTTTCAGTGGATATTCTCATCAAAAGTTGTTGAATCACTTCATTTTCATCTTCTTTGAAATCACTAGTTGTTGCTAGCATGTTGTCTTCCACTTAGATTTTAGACACAAGTAGGATTCTCTTACCAAATAACAACATATCAATATTAGCTTTCTATTGCACCATGTGAAACCACTCATCATTAGTTAATTGTTTTTCATCAACATGATTTTCATCCACTCTATGGTGGGATATATGAGCATGCATGTGCTCATTAACAAATTCAACTTCACAAAATTCATCAGTTGCAGTTGGATTCACTAATTCACATCTCACTTTGCAGTCATCATCCACATGTGTTTCACCACAGTGGGATTCACCATTATCTGCAGCATCCACTTACAGTGAAGTCCTTTACCATTTATATGCTCTTACTCCACTTCACACACAGAAGCTTCAGCTTCTCTCTCTACAATCTTTGTTGCATCTTCTTCACCCATATGCATGCCTGCATAATTGGTTTCACTTATATAGTCTTCATGACCATCATCCACTTTTGGGTGGGACTCTCCAAAATTTGTTGTCTTCCCAAATTCTTGCTCATCTACTCTCAGATCTGTGATTGACTCAACAGACTCTGACACATCTTGTTGTTGTATGTCACTCTCCTTTGTGCTAAACTTTGTTTCCAGGATCTTCCATGCTTCCTTGGAAGTTGTAGCTTTGGTTACCTTTCACAAAAACTTCTCATCCAATCTCAGTCTTATAAAATCCAATGGTAAAGCATTGCATACTTCATCATATGAGTTATTAGACTCGTACTCAATTAACTCTTTAGCTCGAAGAAAATTTTGCATTTTGATAATCCAATGATAAAAATATTTACCAGTGAACATAGGAGGTGGTAGCAGATCAAAGCTACACCAATCACCCTTGATTTCTTCTTTGTCTTCTGTAACCTAAATCACTCTAAACATAGCAACGATCTCTGCCTCTTCTTTTCGATTCCTTAACTTAATCTTCTTCAAGCACACTTTGCAACCCATGACTGTTGTGTTTCCTTTGTCTTATAATTGCTTTCTTAATTGCATGAGACTATCTTCCATATCCCCCCAAAAATAAATATAATTTTTAATATACGCCCCATAAAACATAATCTTCACCCAAAACATTGTCATACTTGACAAAACACCAAAAAATTATAAACTAACTCACCTTTACAAAGCCTTAAACTTTTCTAGTTAAATAAAAACATTTACTTTTAATACCATACACTTTTTTTTAATATATAAAAAAAAAAACAATTCTCCTTATTAATATCTCTCGTTTAAAACCTTCGGAAGGCTCCCCTTTAAAAATATATATGCACCCGTGTAAATGACACCATTCAATCCCTTTTAGAGTAACATTTAACAGTTTAATATATATAACTTAAGCCCAACCCACTTCATTCCTCCAAAAAAAAGACTAACTCATCCGTAAAAGAGCCTACTTAATTTTTCAGAAGAACCTTTCATGACGCGCCGTGGACTTCAACTCCCCGTGTGCTCATTTATTTAATTTAATACTTGCCCACGAGGCCTTCGACCTGTTGACTGCTTTTAAATTTTTAAACGGACAAACAAAACCTTCCGCTGCGGCGTCACGGCTACGGCCCTTTAAAACAATCTTTTGAATTTCTTTTTTGTTAAAACCTTTGACCTTATTGGCCACCTGCAACAGCGACAAGCGGCTTCTTTAAAACAATTGCACCTTTAAAACTAACAATCGCACCGAGAGGTGCAAAGGAAATCACAATTTTACTTTTAAAACTAACCATGGGACCGAGAGGTGCAAAGGAAATTGGGGAATACGGACAGAAGTATACTGACAATGAAAAATAGAAAGAAAATATTTTAAATATTGGAAAGATTGTAAATTGGCCAATCAAAGGCACATTTGATTAGAATTTACTGGTATTTTGCACAAGTCTAATTTTGTGAATATTTTTGAAGATGAGTTTGAAGACCTTGCTCTTTAGGTGGAAGCATTGCTACCATTGCACGCAATCTAAGAGTAATATATGTGAAAGTGGTTTTCATAGAAGGGTTTTTTTTACCAACAACTCTCCATTAATGACATACCCCTTAGGGATTGGTGGCCGCAAAATCATTTTTACTATTACACAAGCATAATATCCATAAAGCTTGACGTCAACAATATTTTCCAGATATTTCTGAATTACACATATTGCACCTCTATCTTTAGCTACGACAAATACAGGGATATGGCGCTACAAGGATGATGGTCATCATTACAAGGAACAAGGGCATACCAATGATTGCCCCATAATGCATATTGGCATAAGGCTGCTCCCCACTAAGAAACTCCCATATTACAATGCCAAATGAAAACACATCAACCCGGAAAGGAAAACAATATACCAGATAATTGTGGTCTAAGTTCAGAAACTTGAAACTGAGCATTCATATAATCAAATATAAAAGCATTTTGTCATTTTACTCTTCCAAAAACCATATCGTTACTGCCATTTAATAGCTCTAGAGCCATCCATGGAAGAATTCCTCACACACCACCAGAAACTAATGTTTGATGTTTAATTTTTTATTTTTTGACAACCCTAAACCACTTACCTGCGTAATATTGTCCATGGAGCTATATATTGATATGAATTATATGGGACTCTGAGAAATCAAAATAGAAGTTCGCTTAGAGGCTAACACTCATCTCCACCCAGACATTATAGGTTAAGGCCCACCGTAGCCAACAAATATAACAAATCCACATAGTAGTTAACTTCCTTTTAAAAAACAATTACCTTACATATAGGACATTGGGGGTCTCTCATGTTTACCTATAGATTCTCACATTTCGAGTCAAGGGGAATGATATTCTTTCCATGTAAGCATTCCATCCCAAAATCATCATCCATCGAGATTATCAAACGCTTTCGATGATCAAATGTCCTGCAAAAATTGGTACTTTATGTTAGCATTTTGTTGTGCAAGAAATTTATCAGTTTCCCCTTTTGATTGGCAGTGTGAAGGCGTGGAAAATAAATCTATTAAAAGAATGTGTACGGCCCTATATCTATCCTTCTTTTGCAAGACCTGTTTGAGTGAGCCATTCACCATGTATTATCTTACTGTTGCCAAGGTTTTCCCTGGTCTGTCTGGTACAATACCATAGAATGTAACACATTTGGATGATGAAGTTGTGTAAGCATGCAAGCTTCCCTCTAGAAATCAACCCTCTAAATAAAAAAGTTAATTGAGATATGCTCAATATCTAAAGGGAATTGAACATAGAGATTGATATCATGCATCAAACCTAACTGCTAAGGATAAATCCAGAGAAGTGTTATGTTCTTACCAAACTTTCTTGCTCAAATGGATTTCCCATAAAGAAACTATTCTTTATCCGTTGGATTGCAACACTTGTTTCCCTCCATTTGCTATGATATATTGTCCCAAAGGTGCCAGAACTAAGCTCTCTCAATTCTTCAAGGTCATAATTTTTTATTGTTTGCTAAAATGCATGCAAGGATGAGGGAATGCTCAATACCAGACTCAAGTGAATTTCAGAAAAACACTTGCAAACATACATTAACAATAATTGGATTTCAGGGTACTAAAAAATAAATCTCTGAACTTGCCACTACTCTAAAAGATCATTGCTAATAATTGTTGTGGGCCAACCATCATCCACTTCTTCGGTATTAGGTCCCTGTATATTTGTTAAGAAAGAATAAAGATACAAATTGTCGTCACTAGTGGAAGAAAACAATTTGTAGGAAGCAACAATGGCAAAAACTTTAATACCTCAGAGATCAAATCAATAGTAGAAATAACTTACTCCTCTATCCCTTTGGCAGTGTTTCTGGTATAATGTTCCCTCAACCTTTTCATCCTAAGTAGCCTAGTTCTATTCATGCATTTGAGAGCATTGTAGCAGGACAAATAGGTTGTCGATTAGATACAGTAGTGACTTCCTCAAACAAAAATATCTCTCTCTCCTTTCACACTCTCATCTGGAGGATGACATAGGGTTAAAGCTAAAACAGTTGTATTGTTCCCCAAATATGAGCAATGCATTAAGTAAAACAAACACTAACACATTTGAAGATATAGTAAAAACTATAATTTGTACAAGACAATTTCTCCTTACCTTCCAATTTGAGATCTGATAAAGCCAATGTTAGTGAAGGTAGTCCTGGAGTAAGTTCATCCTTTGTAGTGTCTGAATCCTGAGAAGTTCCCTCTTTTATTGCAGGAAGGTTAGTTGAAATAGAATTGTTGTCGGTTGGTGACAAACTGGTAATGGCAAGGGATTTTGTTCAGGAAGAAAGTTTGACACCTTATAAGTTGCCACGTAAGTATCTTTTAAGTATTCATTGAATGAATCAGATCCACATGTATTGTGGTGTGATGTTACAGTTGCAAAGTTAGCAACTCCAACTTTGACATCCAAAAAGGGACTGGTATTGGATCGAATATTGGGATGCACACCATTTTCATCAATTATGATCTTCACCTGAAGTTGCATATTGTGTTTCTCAGGTATGCTTTCGGGTGAGGTGACAATTGCGGAGTAAAATCCAGATTCATTGATGTTATCAGAGGATCTATCATTTGATAGATCATCCACAAGCACACGGGACATATGCCCACTACCATCAGAAGATGCATTCTCCTTGAATGACTGTGAAGGATGTTTTTCATCTGCATGGGTCAAAGTGCTTGGGTTTTCATTACGAGCAATGATGTCATGGCTAGAACCAAGGCTACCCACTTCATTTTTACCAGTCAAACGTGTATCCATATTTCCTTCCTGATGAGCCACAACATGCTACTACAGAGGATGTGAGACTCTTACTTCCTGAACACTAAATCCAAAACTTGGCACTGCTACATCGTTCTTTCTTCCAATCAGTTTATTTGCTTGGGATACATCAGGAATGACACCTATTATTCCACATCACCTTAATTGACACCCTTCTTGAATTGATATGATGTTGGTACAAAGGATTCAAACATCTCGTTTTTTTTATAAGTTAAGGATCACTCAAAGTTGAACTTGATAAACCACAGAGTTCCTCTGAAAGGATGGTCCAAGTGGAGGCTATGATAATTGTGATGATCAGGTATGATTTCGGTTCAACACACTCAAGAAGTTCTCTAGCATTCAGCGGAGACTTGGGAGCCTAGATAGAGATCAACTCGGAAATCGCCATAGGCATAGGGTTGTTGACAACCCAATTCAGGGATTACTTGCAAAAGTTGATAAGAAAATTCAGGCGATCATAATTCGAATTATAAAGGGGAGAAGCAACAACAACAACTGAGAAAATATTTTTGGGATTGCGATAGTATTTTATATGATTCCTTTGAGTTGTATTCTTTTTCTCTCCAACTGAATTGTGCCACAGCCGCAACATCCATGCCATCTGCTCTCATCAATAATGAAGTCCATAGTTGGTGAATGCCACATTACGTCTCCACTAAAAGCACAACCAACAACATGTTGGAAATAATAATGAGAAGAGGGGGGGGGGGATAGTGAATCTGTATTATTAATTCAATAATTTTTCATTTCATAATAAAATTTATATACGCTACTTCAGTGAAGTGAACTCGCTTGTGCACGCAATTGTGATTAAGGAAACCAACATATATCCAGTGAACTTATGATTCAGTTAATTCATCATGTGTTGATCTTTAATCAGTCCATCAATAATTTATCAAACAATAACTATGTGTAGTAATAATAGAATAAACCATCACACATAAGCAACAAACATGAACACCAAAATTTAAGTTGGAAACCCAATGTGGGAGAAAAACCACCTATTTCCGTCATCTCTGTCTTCCTTTTAATATAAATAAAATATGATTACAATCTTGTACTAGTGCAGACTCATACCAGTATGCAGGCACCTGCAGAAGGCTACGACCTTCCCTCGTTCTCTAGCTTCTACTGAAAGGGAGCTACAACCCCGTAGCCCTTGTACTAGTCGATGTGTTTACCAGTACGTAAGCGCTGGCCTACAAAAGGCTACGACCTTCTCTCTTCCTCCAAGGACCACGTTTCATAAATTTTCACACTGGATACTCCTAGTACATAACAACACAATATGAAGGCCACGTTTCATCCAATTTTCACACTGGACCCGTTATTAACATTGAAGCTCAAACTCAATAATAACTGTATCAACCAACAATTAGTTAATCTGAATAGTCAAATCATTGTCACCAGAACACTGTGTTGAACCGAGAAACTTGCATCATCATCCAAAACCAACTGCAACCTCAAAAATCATATGTCAAAATGTATATGCTACTTCAGTGAAGCCAACCTACGTGTATACACTACTTCCTTTAATCAAATCTGTGTATACATCCAAAATTACTTAATCATAAAAACCTCTGAATCAAAATTGTACCTACCAGTAACATTCTGAAGATCTACTGTCAAATTACAAAGATATAAATAGACAGCAGCAAAGATCACCCTTCTCACTTAATCAATCAATCAATCAGACTCAATCTCTGTATGCATTCAATTCTACTTTAAGATCTAAGAAGACATCATTGTCAGACAACAGTAAAACAACAACACTGATCCGATAGATCAGTGATTTCTGAACAATAGGATTTTCCTTTGCATATGCTACTTGGTAGAGTCAAATCAACATGTATACGTGCCTTCACCAAGGTGAACCATCATATAGATCTGCAAATGCTAACTTACCACTTCGCTGCTATTCTAGAATTCAGACATACCCAAATCATAACATTTAAAAAATAAAACATGTGTAAGCAATCAAATCTAGCCCAACCAATATTAGATCATACAATGATAAGTCATTTCAGGTCTCATGATCTTGATCCAACATTGTATCCAAGGTGCACAAAATATTTCAGATGATATCATAATCATAGCCCTTGCAACATAAGATATACTTTAGATAGAAGTATTCATGAAAAACCCTTTCACTTGCACACTTGACCCTTTGATCTTCTCCTCCTTATATAGTTTTTGGCCTTTCTCAATGCCTGGGACCAAAACAACACTTAGAACCTATGGTATTCTTGGATGGAATCAAATAACCGTTACTCCGCTCACTATTGTGGGCTAATACCATGGTATTGACCCTTAGTATTTTTTAATCTTAAATTTCCTTGATTTTTCAACCCATACACGCTTTTCCTCTTGTGTAAGTGCATGCATAAGTAAACGCTCCTTTTGTACAGTGAACCCATGTGTATACACTGCCTGGACAAAGTAAATGTGTGTATACAACTTAAACTGACTTAAAACATCCCTTTTTTTCAACTTCTTGATTTTGATCTAGTCCTTTGTTCCAACTTCCTAATCTTATGTACCATTTCCCTGTTACCTTTGAATTGACTTGTTACAATGTGATATGCCCTTTATCAAATCTGAATTAACCTGCAAGTGAGTTTCCATCAAGGACAACACCTGTATCATAATGCCAACACAACATTGAATGAAAACCCTGTGTTTCTCAGGTATGATTTTGGGTGAGGTGAAAACCAGCCATGTGTAAATTTTGGATAGGCATGAGGACGAAGAAAAATAAGCTCACTGATTGGTTATAGTGAACAGTATTTGGACATCCAAAGCTCACAATGAAAAATGACTTCGGTGTAACTACTACTTCTGATACAACTTCACAACGTTAACATTCATTTCAATTCATTCATACAAAAAAAAAAAAAAACCTGTGTAGCTATCCTTAATCATAAATGTGATAACTCTGTAACAGCCTGTACTTGTGCAGACAAAGTGCTTTTAGATATAAACCAAATCACTTTGTAGCAAATAATTGTTAGAAAAATCAGAGAGAGCTATAGCACACAAAAAATCACATGATGTTTTATTTATCATCACAGTTACATATATAAAATGTAAATCACTGACTTCCACAAATCTAGACCCTAAGAAAGTGGATATACAATTATGACATGACACAACAATAATTCATACACACGGGAAACAACCACATCTAGAATAACACCTAGAAATACTCATAGACAACTTGTAATACACATCACGCAGATGACATGGAACCATTACTTCAAACTCCCTCTCGTAATGCTTACATGTAGAAAATATAAAAGACACATATTACAATAACAAATAAATCTATCAGATTTGTCTGATATGTTCATCACTAACACTCATATCCACTCTGACATCTTAGGGTTTCCGCTCTTTTCTTCACCACACTTTCGAGATTCCCACTTGATCCATTTAAGACATAATTGCTTCATACCATCGTTGATGAAATTTTCAGAATTAATGCTTTTCAACCTCTCGGAGTGCAATGGGTCAGACTTGATATGGAACCATCCTATGGAAATGATACCATTTGTTGAATCCACAACCCTCTACAGCCTTCACCAATTATCTAGGATAACATTCTGGATACAGAATGTCTTCATCAGACAATTCTACAACTTGACCTTGTATAAATAACCTGTACTGACACTCCCGAAGCACGACGGGTCACGCCAACTTGACCTTATTAAGAACTACCTATGACTAATGCTTCCAGAGCACAACGGGTCACATTAATCTATTCAATAATTAACATTTTCTTTGTGGTTATACAATTTTTTTTTTTACACACAAAAAAATAATTTTACAACCAACACCACATAATCTACAATCAAATTAGAAAAATGAGAGAGAGCTATAACACACAACAAATCACATGATGTGTTTATTGATCATCACAGTTACATATATAGGATTTAAATCATTGACTTCCACAAATCTAGATCCTAAGAAAGTGGATATACAATTGTGACATGACACAACAACAACTCATACACATGGAAAACAACCACATCTAGAATAACAACTCGAAATACTCACAGACAAATTGTAATACACATCACACACATGACATAAAAGCATTACTTCCAACTCCCTCCCGTAATGCTTACATGTAGAAAATATAGAAGACACATATTACAATAACAAATAAATCTGTCAGATTTGTCTGATATGTTCATCACTAGCACTCATATCCACTCTGACATCTCAGGGTCTCTACTTTTTTCTTTGCCACACTTTCGAGCTTCCCACTTGATCCAATTAAGACATAACTGCTTCAGACCATCGTCAATGAACTTTTCAGAATTAACGCTTCTCAACCTCTCGAAGCGCAAGGGGTCAGTGTCGATATTGATCCATCTTATGGAAATGCTACCATTTGTTGAATCCACAACCCTCTACAACCTTCACCAGTTATCTAGGATAGCATTCTGGATACAAAATGTCTTCAGTAGACAATTCTACAACTTGACCTTGTATCAATAACCTATATTGATGCTCTTGAAGCATGACGGATCACACCAACTTGACCTTATTAAAAACTTCTTGCGACTAATGCTTCAAAGCACAACGGGTCACATTTTTTTTTTTTTGTAAGTTGAGTGGTACCATTTTCTATTAACAAAAAGGAAACATTACATAGTTAGGGTGGTCTCACCCCGCCCCGAAGGGAAACCGGGTTTATTGACCACCGATAATTTTTCACAACTGCCCAAAAATTGAATGTTTTGATCTTGTCTTTCCATGCCTTATACACTTTATCTATCTCCCTATTACTACCTACATACATATGCATATATATAAAAACATAAAAGTTTTGCATGACTAAAGCAGAAACAAAAATAAACAGTTACTAAATTCATCATGGACATGCCTTTGTTCACTGTTTCTCTAGATTTACTTACTGGTTTTTCTCTTTCTTGACCAGCACTCCACTTGCCTCCAGTTGTTTTTGCAAGTCCTCCAGCCTTTTATCTTGCATAAGCAGAGTTATTACTATGTTCTTCAATTCCTTCTTCAAATTCGGGATTCCCAGGGACAGCTCAGCCATTTCCATTGCTACCTGTTCCAAGGCTTTAGCCATGAGCCTCCTCATGACCCAGTACAAGTGAAGAGACTGCTTGTAAAGCTTCATTCTTCCTCTGGTATGTCCTGGATCAGGCATGAGGGTAATCCATTCTTCCATCTCATCCTATGACTGGGCCTGGATGGCTTCTTCTTCCCAATGCTCCATAATTCTTTTGATTTTTGGATTGGATTTCTCCCTGTACTCCTTCTCTACAATCCTAACTCTGTTTCCTGTGGTTTGCCTGGTCCAACGGTTCCCATCTCCTTCTGCTGGCTCTGCTTCCTTGTCCGGGCTGCGGCTACACTGGTGTCCCCGTCTGCTACGTCCTGCTGCCAAATCCTTCCCCCATTGGCCGCCTCTTCCTCTGCGTCCTCTCCCTCTTCTGTAACCTCCCCTACCTCTTCCTGCAACCTTCAAAGGGCTGCCTCCTTCCTCTTCGTCATTCCCGGTTGCAGACTTATTCCGTCTGTTCCTCCTTTCCTCCTGCGCATTATTCTCCTGGCCTGCCTCCAAGTCTTCGCTCTCCCCTTCCGAAATATTGAACATGGGAATGCCCTGCTGCATCTCGTCCTCCATCTTCCGCTTCCCTTTTCTGTCCGCTTCGCTCCTGCCCTGCTCGTCTTCCATTCCACTGCTACGCATCCAGCGTTTGACATTTTGGTTGCCCTCTGCTTCCATATTCTCTTTTCTGCTACGGTTTTCACCTCCCACTCCGCTCGCAGGTCTGCTTGTGCTATGGCACCGAACTGAACACCCAAATAGGATTGCTCTGCGATCTTCCCGTCTCTGTTTATCTCGCCACCCTTCCCTCGCTATCCTTCTCTGCATGTCGTTCCTACTTATGGTTTTACGCCTAGAGCTGTTCCCGAGACTCAAGCCATCATTCCCCGGACTCATCTCTGTCCTCCTGTCCCGTCCACCATCCTGCTGAACGCCTCCACTACTCTTCTCACCACACCATTCACCTGTGGCAATAATGCCTTGAACCTCGCCGGCTCCGTGCGTCGTCGTATCATAAATCCTCTCCTCTCCACGTCATGCAACCCGATCGGGTGCTCAGTTTTCTCTCGTACCTGCCATTGATGCTTCATTATGGTCTTGGTTTATTATTGTTTTGAGACCTTCCCAACTGTGATCCCTTTCTAGGGAGGGCCAACTTCTGTCCAGGTTACTGGTTGCTTCTTTGCTTCCCCAATTTGCCAGGAAATCCGCAGCCTTGTTTCCATTTCATCGGACATGGTTGATTATCTTGTAATCAATCCTGTTTAGTAATTCCTCTATATCTTTGATAATAGCCGATGTCCGCTAGCGTTTGGCTACTTTGTCCCATCTCTGCCCGTCCTTGAGTTTCCACAGCATCTCAATCGTGATTTGCGAGTCCCCTTCAATTTCCAAGTTCATATAAATGTTTCTGACAGCTATTCTCAGGCCCTGATGGATTGCCCAAAGTTCAACTTCATTGTTCGTCATCTCTTCTCCCCACTCTGCATAAACCCATCTGGTTTTCCCTTTTCCATCACGGAAAATTCCTCCTAGACCTGCCGGGCCTGGGTTCCCTTTCGATGCTCCATCGAAGTTCAATTTGATGGAGTGTATCCCTAGGTAGCTGAATTGATTGGGACTTTGAACTTGGGGGTTGCTTTTCCTCTCTTTTCTAGGGTAGATCATACTAAATTCTAAGTTCAGCATTGAGGCTATTCTTCCTTCAGTTTGATCCATCTTCCAGTCTTCCTCATCCCAACTGTCTGAGAGAACAGTTTCTTCGATTGCTTTGCTTATCTCCTCCCAAACTTTTTCTGGTCTACTACTTTGCCCCCTGAATATTCTTCTATTACGCTCCTTCCATATAAACCAGATCGCAAAGCCAACGGATAGGTTCCATATTCTTCTGACCACTCTGCTCTGGAATTGACCTAGACCCCATTGAACTATGGTATTTCGAATATTATTTGGGTCTCTCATTGTTCTTCCAAATAGAAGTCTGATCTTCTCCCAGACGCTTTCAGCATAAGGGCACTTATTTAAAAGGTGTTCTCGATTTTCTGCTTCATTGTTGCAAAGGATACATCTTGACGGTCCTTGGTAACCTCTCTTTATGATTTTATCCTAGGTTAGAATCTTTCATTTGCTTACCAACTAGGCGAAGATTGTGATCTTTGGCCACCATTTTCCTTCCCAAATCTTCCTCCAGTCTTGACCTCCTTCTTCCTGATTTTGCCTTGTTGTCAGGTAGTAGGCTTCCTTTACTGTGAACGCCCCTTTCATCGCTCTGCCCCATCTTAGGATGTCCTCTCCTGCCCTGTTTTTTATCTTTCGGAGATCCATTTCTTTTAGGTAAATATCCTCTACCTCTGTGTTTATATTTTCGCACCATTCTCCTGGTTTTCTCCATGTCCTCCATATACCCCTGTTTTCTTCATCCACCCAATAGTCCTTTACATTTTCCATCCCTGCCCTTTGTGCTCTCTGTTGGATCTCTTGAAGGGTTTGTATCTCTTTCATTTTTCCTTTTTGCTACCATCCATCCTCCCAGGATTTTGCATTATCTCCTCCTCGGATTTCCCAAAAGGAATATTGGTTAATCATATCTCTATTCTGACTTGCTAAATTCCATATTGATGACCCTTTTGGGGTCTCTTCTATTCTCAATTTCTCTTCTGTTAGTTCTGGCATATTATATTTGTATTCCCATATTTTCTTCCATACATCTGTTCCTCCTTGTAGCCATCTCCACCATAATTTTGCGCCTAAAACTTTGTTGAGAATTTCTGGATCCCTCACCACCAAACCTCCCTCTTCCTTCCTTTGGATCAAATTTGTCCAAGAAACGAGGGCCCATTTCCTCTGTTGTTTCAGCCCTCCCCAAACAAACTTTCCAAATATCTCCCTTAATTTTGAGCAAACGCCTTTCGAAGCTGCTCTGATAGACAGCGTGTAAACTGGTATTGACTGAAGGACAGACTTTAGCAAGACTATTCGGCTAGCGATATTCAGAGATCTGAAGGACCAGTTTGTTAGCCTCCTTTTGATTTTATCAATAACTTCCTGCCAATTTTTCATACGGGTTGGATGTATGTCCAGTTGATTGCCTAGATATTTGGTAGGTAATTCCCCTTGTCTGAAGCCCAATGTTCTGGTGAGATGGGCTTTGATGGCCTCCGGAGCGTTGAAAATGAATGTGCACGATTTCTCCTTGTTAATCTCCATTCCGGATGCTTCCATGAATAAATCCAAGACTTCCTTGATTACCCTTACCTCTCTGAGACTAACTTCCCCAAATAGCATTATGTCATCAACAAATTGTTGATGAGTGATAGCTAGATTGTTACCCTAGGGCTTTAATCCTCTGATCTTATTTCTCCTAGTCTCTCTTTTAATAATTCTCCCGATTCCTTCTGCTGCTAAAATAAAGAGAAAGGGTGATATTGGATCGCCTTGCCTTATACCCCTTGAGGCGTTAAATGTCTTTGTTGGATTGCCATTGACCAGAATTGAGAAAATTGGGGTTGAGATCATGTTGAATATCCATTTGATCCATCTCTTTTCAAAACCATACGCTTCCAACACCGCATAGAGGTATCTCCAACTCAGACGGTCATAGGCCTTTGAGAGGTCTAATTTTATCATCATTCCTTTCTGCTTGTTTTGGTTTAGTGAATATATCATCTCTTGGGCAACCACTAAACCATCAAGTATTTGTCGTCCTTCAACAAAACCCGTTTGCTCTGGGGAGATGATGCTCGGGAGAAGCGGTTTCAGCCTTTTTGCTATCAGAGTAGCGATGATCTTGTAAATAACGTTACACAAGGCTATAGGCCGAAATCCTTGAGCTTCCTCAGAATTATTATTTTTAGGGATCAGAGTTAAAAAGGTTGAGTTAATACCTGAACACATTCTTTGTTTCAGACGAGATTCTTCAACAGCTTCCAAGATTTCCTGCCCCAGAAACTTCCAACCAGCTTGATAAAATTCTGCTATGAAGTCGTCTGGTCCCGGTGCTTTTCCTCTTTTCATGTTCATGACCACCTCTTCGACCTCTTCTATTGTAGCTGCACGCATAAGGGCCTTGTTCTGTTCTGCTGTGATCAATTTTGGGATTTCCTTACATATTTGTTTTATTTCTTCACCTCTGTCACCCTGACTTTCGGTGAGGATCCCCTTATGGTAATCCACCAGAACTTGCTCTATTCCTTCTTGTTCTATTACCCTCTCTCCTGCTTCGTTTTTGATTGAGAAGATCTGGTTCCGCTGTCTGTTTTGGATCATTGCTTGATGAAAGAATTTTGTATTTCTCTCACCTTCCCGCAGCCAGTTCATTCTTGACTTTTGCCTCCATAGGATCTCCTCCTGTTTTCTTCTTTCTTCCAACTGGCTTATTATTCTACCCTCCTCTTTACTTCTTTCTTCATCCCTTCCTTCCAGGATAATTTGCTGCTGGATATCCTCCATTTCCTTTTCAAGTTTTTGTTTATCTTCCATTATATTCCCAAATTCATCCTTATTCCATTTTCTAATTTTGTTTTTTATTTCCTTGAGCTTTTATTGGAATGTATGCATTTTACCTTGCCCTTTGACTTGACTCTGATTCCACCATTCTTCCATTTTATGAAGGAAATCCAGATTTCTGAGCCAAAAGGCCTCAACTTGGAAAGGTTTCTTGCCTTTGATTTTCTTTATGTCAATTTCTAAACATATCGGCTAGTGGTCTGAGCCTAAGCCCAGGAGGATTTTTGCCTCTATAAAAACATCTCTGTTCAGAATTTGTCCGGATAGGAGGAACCTATCCAGCTTTGATGCAATCTGGTTCTTTCCACCTCTCCTGTTATTCCAGGTGAACACACCATTTGTTGTTGGGGTATCCACTAATCTTAGATTTGTTATGAGCTCATTGAAATCCTCCATACTTTGATCCTGTCTCCTAACGCCTCCTCGTTTTTCTCCTAGTTCACGGATCAAATTGAAATCTCCGCCAACTATCCATAAATTATCCAGGATTATTCTTCTTACTGCCTATATATTCCTTAGAAACTCTTTTCTTCCCCTGGGAAGGTGAGGGCCATAAACCCCAGAAATGAGGATTCTTTCCCTCGTTCCTGCCAACCTAAACACTTCAGATAAAATTCTGGGGAGGCTGATCCAATTTTCAAAAATAACCTCCTCTGTATTCCATAAAATCGCTAAACCGCCAGCTGACCCATCCGCGTCTTGAGCCATTACTTCATACTTTGATCTTGACTTTTCCAAAATTTTGTGTATTTGTTGGTGATTCATTTTTGTTTCCTGAATCATCATTATACTTGGTTTATCCTTCCTCAGTCTCTCCTTCAAGTACCTCTGCTTGCCCTTACTATTAAGTCCCCTTATGTTCCATCTTGTAATAATCATTTAAAACTTTTTTAAGGGTTGTTAAAATACCTCTGATAGAGGTATCACTCTTCCTGAGTTGACTGGAGTTTCCCCTACTGCTTGGATCGTCTCATTCAAAGGTTTCCTTCCTCGTTTTCTTCCTCCTTTGCCATTTCCGTCCATTCCTATGCTCTGAGATCCTGGCATTCCTGATTTTTCCGTTCCGATCTCCGTAGTACCTCCTTTCTTCTCCTTATATTTTTGAAATGCCTCCTTGTATTGCTGTTTTTGGGATTCTGGAATGAATCGCTCATCTAAGTTCTTCCACTCTTGTAGTAGTTTCTTCATTATCCATTCTTCTTCGATCCCATTCTCCTTCCGCTTGTCTGTCCCTTGCAATAGATGTTCTTCTGTTGTTTCCTGGCGTTCACCCATTTCAACTTCGGTTTCTTTGGTTTGACTGGTATTTTTGCCTGAGGTTTCCAAGATGATTTCCATCGGAACGTTTTCCGTAACCCCCTCTTCCTGTTTACCTTCTTCTGTCTCCTCTTCCTCATCTTGGAGGACCTGGAATTTATTCTGATTTTCCATGGGGATGTTCTTTCCTTTTGTTTTCCCTCTTTGTCCCTCAGTACGCGGTTTTTGTCTCCTATGGACTTCCTTAAAACCCCTCTCTCCTGTCTCTGTTTCTTCTGTTCTTCTTTTCTCTTCTTCCATTATTCTTGTGATCCCTCCTTCCCTGTTGTGTGGGCATTCCCTGAATAGGTGTCCATACTCATGACATCTACGACATCTAAAGGGAATGTGCTCATGGTCTAGCGGTTGTTGCCAGATTTCATCATGGTATCCCACTTCAACAAATTCAGGTAGGGGTTCTGCTATATTCATATATACGCAGATCCTTGCATAGGATGTGAATTTTCCCCTTTTAGTCGTTTCTGCTACTTTGACGAACGCCCCTATTGTGTTTCCAATCCCCTCTAAAATCTCAGGATGTCAGAACTCTATTGGTAATCCAAGCAGTCGAACCCATATGGGTGCTGCCAGTAATTTTTCTGCATCTGGGTTATACCTCTCTTCCCAGTGTCTCATAAATAACCCAGCGTTATTCATGAAATAAGGTCCCTCCTCGAATATTCTCTCCTTATCCTCTAGGTTCGCAAAGATGACTGTAAAGAAACCCTTGGCTCCCAATTTCAGGTCAATATGTCCTTTTGGTTTCCATCGTAATTGAATCCATTTTACCAGATCTTTTTCAGAGGGCCAGAAACCTATAAACTTATAGATCAATGCATGGTCTTTCATATAACAGCGATAACCCTCCAGTTTATTGTTTGGGATCACATACCTTGGTCTTTTTTGTGCCCTAGGAAGGCATCTTCCCCCCATTCTTGCTTGCCATCAACTACCCAAGACCGGTACATCTTTGTCATTGTCCAACTGTGGTTCCGTCCGACCTTCGCCACTGGATTCTCCTGCAATGACATTTTTGAAGGAGGGGATCTCTCCCCTCCCTTGACTGCCCTCCATGGTTTCCTTCAGTATTGGCCGAATTTTCTCCTCTCCGCTTTCTATTTTTTCCTGCTTAGATCCCCGCGTGTCTGAATGTGGTCTCCTGTCCCCTCACAGGGCTTCGTTCCTCCTGATCGCTGCTCTGTTACGCTGTCGACCTGAAAACCCTAGATCCCCTTGCCGCTGCACTCCCCACAACGGGTCACATTAGTCTATTCAATAATTAACATTTTCTTTGTAGTTTTACATTTCTTCTTCTTCTTCTTTATTACACACAACAAAATAATTTTACAACCAACACCACATAATCTACGATCAAATTAGAAAACCAATAAAACCACCCCATTTTCACACATTATTTTCTCAACAACTACCGTGACGATTAAAGATCTATCTACGACGTGGTTGATAAAATAGTCACATTAAACCCTTTGTATGTCCTCATGTGAATAGTGAAACACATGACAAGAATTCACCTCTTAAGTAAATGAATGAATTAAACCATTCGAATTAATGGCTTGACTTTAGGAAAAAAACCAAAAAAACCTTTGACCTTCATTAAAATAAAAGTTTAAATTAATTGAGTATGCAATAGGAAGTGGCTCAAGGAAGGTGCTATTTCACAAACCTTTTTCCACGTAACTTTTTTTAAAATAAAATTCTAAATTAATTGAGTATGCAATAGGAAGTGACTCAAGGAAGGTGCTGGTTCACTGCACATATTCCTCTAAACGATACTTTGGCCCTCATAACAACAATGGGTAGCTATGGTTTGAGGGAAACCTGCAGCTCTGCTTGAAGAAAACAAACTGAACAACTCATTGGCAAAAGCTTTAACCACTTTTGACATATGTCACTGGCGAGTCTCTCTCCATTGAATGGCAACGAGGGCTTTCACACATCTGCATAATACAATCAAATTGGAGACAATTTTCTCGTGGAACGGCATAACTGCAATTTGTTAATGTGGATGATGAAGATAGATAGGTGTGGTGTTCTTACATTCCAGGGTTGTCTTCAGCTACATTACTTCATTCCATTGGTGATGATGATGATATCTATGACTAGAAGATTGTGACAAGGGATGTATTCTAATTCCAGAAAAACAAATGGGAAGACTAATGTCTGAAGTGTTGGTCCCTGATTTATGCGATCCCATCCTTGGCAGATATCACTTGTCGGAAAACACACACTTCTCGGAGAATTTCCATCAAATATGGCAGTAATGCTCCAAGGGAAAGGCACTATTAAATTAAAGCGAATTCGAAGAATTTATGTCCCTTTTCTTTTCTGTGTCTTTTGCACACACTAAACTCAGATATTTTCCAGCTGCAGATTAGAGTCCCATAATACAAGCTTGTGGTAAATCCAACTGACAATCTGTAATACACATGACATGGAAGCATTACTTCCAATAATAATTATCGGTTTTGGTAAATCCAACTGACAACCTGTAATACACATGACATGGAAGCATTACTTCCAATAATAATTATCGGTTAAATTTTGTCCATTGAAGGATTAGGTAAACCTGCGATTTGATTTTGATACACTTTGTGATGCCTTTTTCTTTAAAAATAATACTTCAACTTTTTATATGGGATTTGTTGGGAATTTCTTATAATTCCAAACAAATTGAACAGAGAACAATGCTCTGTTTTACCACAGGATCTTAACACAGGGAAGCTAAATTTTTCTTGAGCAGACAGAGTTTTCAACACACATGGAAACACTATGTATTCATTAATAAAACAACCTGTTACAAAAGGGTCTTCCTCTTAACAGAGGGATTCACCAAGAACTTCTAGTTCCATACAAAAAAAAACATTTACTCTGTCTTCTCCTAAAAATTTACTCTATTTCAGCTCAAAATTTTTACACTACTGTGTGTAAAAATAAAACTTACATTTACTACTATAAAAATCTCTTTTACATTTGCGGTAGAGTATTACATTTCATATTAATCAACAAACAAACAAACAAAAATTCTCTACATACCAATTTTCTTACACTGTTGTGTAACTTTACTCACGCGCGTGCTTCCCTTGCATTGCATAAAAAAAAAAAAAAATTACATTTCAATCAACGAACAACCAAACATACATGTTGTTGCATGTGTTTCATTTCAATCAACCTGCCAAAAGAATTCTCCTTCGCTGCAGTGAGCCACTTTGCATTGCAAGTTCATTCTATATACAATAAGTAATGTAAACTTTGAAACGGGAACTATAAACTCAAAACGAGAACTCTGGCTAAAAAAACTTAAAAAAAAACATCAAAAGCAATGCTAAAAACGAAAAGTGTTGATACTGGAATAACACCTTTTTTTTTCTTGGGTAAATTTTCAATATGTTTTAAAAATGGTCGTGAAAACCAATTTTTTACGCAAAAATTGTCCAAAAAACACCCTCAAAATGAAAAGTGTTAACGCTGGGAAAACACTTGGGATGTGAATCCCAACGGTCACCACATGTACTATAAATGTGTATCATTTGTGAATAAAAATTGAATTGCATGTTTTATCTTTCACATCTTTCTCGCTGTCCATGTCTGTTTAACATGGTATTAGAGCCATGATGTGTGGCCTGTTTTCCCTGAGCAACTGATCTGAGTTTCCTTGAATAGTGCTGGCCTAGTCTTCTGTAACGCTCCATTAATTTTTCCATCCATGCGCTGTACCTGCGCTCTGCCATATTCCATATATAAAATCCTACCCCCTCCACAGCCGCTGCCAGGTCTGAACGCTGCATTACCTGCGCTCTCTGGCTCTCTATAAACGTTTCATACAAATCGCTGCTTGGTATAAGTTGGTGTCAGTGACCTGTTTTCTGATTGTCTATTCTGACATGCTACCAAATTCACTGCAAACGAATGCAAATGGCAGACTTGATGGTGCGGTGATAGACCGTGGTGCCACTAGCGTAACCGTGGTATGAGAGCACTTCTTGGATTCTTCAAGCATCTGATCTTGGTACGCTTTCATAAGGTCATATGAAGCCATAATTGCAGTTTTACATAGAGCACTTCTTGGATTCTTCAAGGACTTTACTATCAAGAGATATGTTCCATGGTGCATTGAGCATCTCACGATTGTCATTGTTTAGAGGTCTTTGCATGTACACGTAACCTCGATAGTTGCAAGTTGGAAAGTGAGTGTGTGACGGTTTCAATTTCTTACATTCATGTATTGGGCCATCAGTTTTGGCTTTCCTTTTTTAATTTCTGAGATGAGAAGCAACATACATATGGATGGATGAAATTCGTGATTTCTATGAAGGTTGGTGGATAAACAAGATTCCGCCTATTGGATTTCATCACCACGCCAAGGTGCAGATAACTTTCATTTTTAATTTGCAGATAATTTTCTAATTCATGAGTTTTTCTCTCAAAATGAAAATAATGGGACGCTGTATTTTCCTTGGATTTCACGGTTTGGTTTTGTTGAACGTTGAAAGAATGGGAAATCTTTCCAACTTCCTGCAGCTGTAGTGTGCATATATATTCCACATTTTGTGGAACATAGTTGTCGGTTCCCGAAATAACTCCTTGGCACATAAAGCGCAGTTAGATTCAAACCCTTGATTCTTGAAGAAGAGAGCTTTTTTAACGCTTTGGCCAAAACACTTCCTGTTCAGTGGGAGAAAACGACATTATTGTGCTGAAGAAAGTACGTGTTAGCAGCCCGTATCTCCCAAAAAAATGTATCAGGAGGTACTTTAGCTGCCAATGAAAGGGTGAAGAAAGTGATTGAATTTGAGAGG
Organism: Pinus taeda; assembly: GCA_000404065.3. Taxonomy (NCBI): domain Eukaryota; kingdom Viridiplantae; phylum Streptophyta; class Pinopsida; order Pinales; family Pinaceae; genus Pinus; species Pinus taeda. Next base: position 159,092 of record APFE030330380.1, read on the forward strand.
AAGAGGTTGCAGGCTCGTAAGAGAGCTAAAATTTGGTGCCAAACCTTACTGTATTAGGCTACCTTGAACCCTTGAGAAAATATCTGTTTTCCATAATTGGCTGAAGAAAACCTTGGTCAGTTTTCCATATCTAGTTGTGTGCTGGCTGAAAAATCAATTGCACTTGAACCAAAGGTTTATTTATAGTGATATCTGGTTGTGTGCTGGCTAAAAAATCGACATACGCTCTGATTTGGCTTGGTCACCATCGCTGTCGTTCGCCTAGGTGGTCTGTCCATGCAAAATAGCGGATAGTGCTAGATGGAGTGCAATGAATCTACTGAACTTAATTTTCAGAGATTATTATTAAGTGTTATCCTCTGAGTTTCAAATATCAGTGGAGAGAGAAACAGAGAAGAGGTTGGTTCGAGATAGAACGAACGAATTTAATTCAATGCAAGTTGTTACAGAGAGAAAGGAAGCTGCTGTCAGCTCTGATTATTCACATCCTCCTTTATATATGTTTCATTCTGGTTTCTGCCTCGTTTGTTTATGTTGGTCTATGGAAGAACTTCCCATGTGATCTCTGTGAATTTTTTGTGGTTGCTTCTTCTTCTTTGTTTTCCTGGTGCGTGCCTGTCTTTTTCATGTTATATGTCGTGTTGATGTATATGTGAAATTGTAAAGTTGTAAAGGCTGGAAAGTGAATTGGATTTGAATCTGCTGGAGCTTGAAGCATAATTGGAGAAATAGAGCTAAGGATAGGGAGTTAAATCAACTCACCACGTTGCATGTCGATTCCTCATGGATTCCATTGAGGAAAATATCACATATTACTTGCTCCAAATTGAACATTGTTCATTCCAAAGGCGAGCTCAGCTCTGTTTGGGAGACGAGCAGAGACCAGAGTTGTGAAAGACAGTAGGGTTCCTGTCCTCAAGCCATCAGCGTTAGGCAAACAGACGTGAGAAATGATTGATGTGCGATTTTCAATAAAATCATTGCAACATGCTCTCATTGCTAGCAATCAAAAGCAGCGCCTCCAGGTCTTCCAAGTGCAAGAGCAAAAATATTGTTGAATGTAACGTGGATTTACAAGCTACACGAGCAGAGATATAGTGCAAAGATTGAATATTAGTTGGATCGATTGATTGTAATTGATTTGGCACATGCTCAATGCTCACCCTTTGATTCATCCACATCAAAACTGATTTTTGAACACAGTCACATTTAGTCAAACACATGTATAAAATATGAGAGCAGTATTGAAGCCACCTAGAAGCAGATTTCGTGTTGTCCATGGAACAATTTGAAACAACCTCTGAGTGAAGTGATTTTTGAAGAATCCGTAGAGAATTTTGTGAAGAGGTTTGGAATAGACTTTGGTGGATCCTTGATCAGCATTATGAAGTGAATTTGAAGCAATTTTGAAGACAATTTTGGCAGTCATTCTAAGAGCTGTTTCTTGTAGAGATTTTGCATGATTTCCATAGCATCCAGATGCTCTGAAGTTTGAAGTTGAGGACAACTCTCATCTTCACATTTATATTTTTTTTGCATTGGTATATCCCAGTTTAATAGTGATGTTACGCTCCAGTTCATTCTTGAAACAAACTGTGGACTGTTGATTTACCATGTGCCCAATTGTACCAATGTTTATTGTAGCTTGATGAGAAATGACCTCTGGAGAAAGTGAATGCAACTTGGTAACATCCAGCTTACTCAGGTCCTGCTCCATCAACCATTTTCGCTACATTGTTGCCACTTGAAAAACCCTTACAAGATCTTGTAGTAAGAGTACAATATTATTTTTCTGTTGATATTGCTTCAGTTGTGTTTTTTTTAAGTAACATTGAAGAAAAATGGCCAGAATCAGTGAAGTATTAGAGTTCATGAAAACTCTTATACAATCTACTGTTGATGACACATTACAAATCAGAAAAGGATCTCTTTCAGAAATTCAAACATGTCTACAAAATGCACAGGAAAAGATTGATTTTTTGCAGCTTGAATCACAGCTACAGCAAGAAGAGCTACATCAAAATAGACACCATACTGAACCTGTTTTTGTTCATAACATTGAGACAACCACCCATCAGCAGCATGTTACAGTTCATTCAGATTTAGTACCAAACAAAACAACAAGGTTACATGCAGATGCAGAAGTTCAGTCTGCACTTC
>APFE030330380.1:188475-206674 GCA_000404065.3 Pinus taeda
ATAATAAACTAATTAATATTATACACAGATATTTTGTCTATATTTGATAATAGAATTTTGTTACTAATGATAATTTCTAATTTCTAATATTATATGTATATTCTAAGTTGGACTACGAAAATTATGGCACTATCTCCTAACCAAAGAAACTACAACCCAACAAAAACTAAAAAAATATTCATATTTGTTTACGCCATAACCTACAAGGCTACATGATTCACATTCACATCAAGCTCAGAGTTGTTCTTTGTTATTTGCAAACAGTTTTCGTGAAGGACAGTGATTTTACTGTCCAGTATAAGCAATATCATATTTTTGGTCATCCTCTCAAGGCAGTTGCAGCCTTCTCGGTCTAAAGTTACGCCAATATTGTTTGACAAAAAATTTGTAATTTTTTTTTGGCACTATGCACGGGATTACACTGTATCACAGTTGGATAAAATACAGATCATAGTTCCTGAACTGAGATGCTTGCCGCTTTTTCAAGAGTGCTCATTAGCTTGTCTATGCAGGGAGTGCCTGAAGTAAACTGTCAACAAAAGAACACATATTAATCCCAACCGCTGGAAATTTCGTAGACATATCAAACGAGATAATTGAAAAAACAGAATCTTTAACGAAGGTTGAGAAAATGATTCTTACTTCAACTGTGGAGTAGTACACGGCATTGCCTCCATGTTTGGTCATCATACACTGCACAACCTCCACTTTGCACTCGTCCAAAGCCTTGTGAGTTCTGAGCAGTAACCTTGAGCTCCATGGACAAAGAATTTTAAGGATCGCATGACTGCCAAAGTTTTGAATTTCTATTTTACAGGATTGGTCATCCTGAAACCAAAAATAACATTTTAGATTGTTGAATTTAAAATAATAATGAAAAAATGTTTATCGACCTAGAATAGACAGTGATGAGGTATATTCTTAATGCATTTTATGACATGAAGGTGGTATGTTCAAAATCAGTAGGCAAAAGTCTATCTTTAACATGGCTGATGTGGCCTAGACGGGGTGAGATCTCTAAGTGATTTTGACTATTTAGATGCCCCTTGGTCTGTTTCTCAAGCCAAAAGTTAAGGATGCAGTAACAGTCACACAACTTAGCAAAAAAATAATGCAGTCAAATCAGCATGTTGCACCAGATCAAATCAGCATGTTGCACCAGATAAGAGAGATGTAGATTCCAAATTGCTGAACTTAATTATATTGAAAATTTTAAGAATATTCTATAATCCAAAGAAAGAGGTCAAAAGCAATGGTTTAACATCATTAATCAAATTCCAAAATATTCCTAAAATCTATGGTGCTTCTAATTTGAATATATTCTTCTGATAAATAATTTTTTAGTTAAAATAAAAAACAAAAAAATTAAACACAGTTAAAAATATGTAAATTATGAATTCAAGGATACTTATTGGTTTTGGTTTTCTTCCTGGCTAACATGGATTCAAGAATTATATTCATGAGAAATACAGATACCTAAAGAAAAAGTTCTTTACCTCCGAGTCCCCACCAAACTGTTTTGAATATGTCACACCGGACCTACTATTATCTGCCTGTGTCTCTGTGAGTTGTTCAACAGAATGACTGCCTGCATTCTCAATCTTGCACTGTTTTCCCTTGATGTCTTTACAAGCACGAAGAGACTTCAGCTTCTCCTCAAGTTCTGCCAGATGTTTAATGGCATATGTAATTGTAGAAGCCTTGTCTTTCTGAAAAAAAAATAGAAAAAAAACATTACTCAGAATCGAAAGTACCAGCTGACATTGTAACTAACCAATTAACTAAATCCATTTTTAAGTTTATTTACCTAAACTAGTTTTATTTTAAACGAATTTATTTTGTAGGGACTAGGTTTAGCTTAGTACTAATCATAGTGGGATGTTGTTATCAAGATTGTGCACTTTTTAGTTTAAACATTTTTTGGAAAATTTAATTTCCCAAAGTGATTTGATTTTTTCTTATGAAAGTTAAACATGTGTTAACTTGTGTTACCTTTTTCATGAAATTTAAACTTGTAACTTAGCAAACAAACCCACTAATCTACACCTTATAAATCTTACTTTAAACAATTTATTTAATAAATAAATATTATTGCAATCAAAAACATTAGTTACTGCTCAGTTTATTTAACAAATAAATATTATTACAATCAAAAACTTGAGTTACTCCTCTGTTACTTGTACTGATAGGAATAGATGACTCTTTTCATATTTAGTACCTTTGTTACTGTGGGAAGGATGGACCTCAACATGGAAAGCTTTTCATTCATTTCTTCCCTTCTCTGTCTCTCTGACAATATGTGATTCTCTCTTTGAGCTGGATTTCTGTAAGGTGCCTTTCTTGTACACCCCATCACTTTTTTCTGTTGATGAAGAGGCTGCTGCCATTGGGGAACTGAACTATTTAAAGCTGCTACATGAGAATTAGAGCAAGGTCTTAAGTTGGCACGTGCCTGAACATCTCGGAAGGCCGATGAAGATCCCAATTTGTTAAATCCTTCATGAATCTGGGGCCTGCCATGATCAGCATATTCTACCACCGAGCGACTTAGGCTTCCAGACCAACCAATATGACGCTGTTGGGGGAATCCAGAAAAGCTATGAACCATGTCTAACGAACCAGGCACACTGAACTGTGAGGGCTCCAACATTGAATATGTACAACCAGCTGATTGATCAAGTAAGGAAGGCATCCCAATCTCATTCATCTGCCAGAATGGAATTGGTATGTGACCTGCAGTTGGTTGATCTATCTGATCTTCAGTAAACACAATACCCCACCTATGATCCATACCCCTCTATTTCTTGCTATATGCTCAAAAAATGTATGTTTGCACAGATTTTCTTTCAAGATTTATTGGGATGATCCTCTGTATTTTGGTATTGAAATCCCTTCAGAAGCGCGCTTTTTTTTTTTTTTTTTTTTTTTGTTTCTTCACAAAATCTGCTCTTTCAGGCGGGGCAACTCCTATCCTCTTTCAGGTGTGGAGAGGTTGGGTTTTATGTGCAAAAGCAAACTAATTTCATAGCACCCAAACTTTCCACTATACAGTAATGACAGACAAATGTGCAAAAGCAAACTAATTTCATAGCACCCAAACTTTCCACTATACAGTAATGACAGACAAGCTCAGCCACTTGAACCTAAGTAACAATAACAGCAAAAATAGAAAGCCTCCAAGGAAAAATAATCCAAGCAAACAAATTATTCAAAGTCTACTGAGTTATTTTGACCGTGGTTTGTCTGGATGCAAATAAATTATTCAAAGTTGTCAAACTCCAAACATTATTAAACTATTTATTTATGAGAAAAAGCCATGTCTAATTTGCTCTTAGATCGAACGAACCCGAGAAAAATCCAGGTCTAATTTGCTTAGATCGAACGAATCTGAGAAAAATCCATGTCTAATTTGCTTAGATGAACGGGTCTAGGCTTTGCCAATGTAACATGTAGTGTCAATCTATAGACACGTAAAAAGTTGCAAGTGGGCATTGGTTCTGAAATACAGGCAAATCTATCTTTAATTTCATCCCGTTAGAGAATAGCTGGCAGTTCAGATATTGTACATACTGGAATGCGTACAACGAACTTCCAGAAGTGTTTAGTTGTCCTCACCTCAAGATGGGGTCATAGTTCCATGGCTTCACTCATTGTCCCAAGCAATTTTCTAATCAAATACTTTCTATTTTTCATTTTACTTTCTTACTCATTGTTAGGTTGTTTTCTAATCAAATTCTTTCTATTTTTCATTTTACTTTTTACTTTCTTACTCATTGTTGGGTTGTACATTGGAAATTGATCATGTGGATTAATCATTATTTAAGGGATATGGGTTAATTACTTATTCACAATAAAAGTTTAAAAGTTTACTATATACTAATACAATTACATTAATATTAATGTGATTGATATAACTAAAAGTTTCATAAATATAACTTTAAAAAGTATTGTAACACGAAAAATGTTTTACTAATACATACATTTACGTGATTAACCGTGTATAAAAAGATTATCTGTCAACTTTAATTTAAAAAAAAAGGACTTATAAATGAATGTTATAAATAATAATGAGGAACTTATCATGGAAGAACTTATTAGAATTGGAATAATCTCAAATCTTTAGGAAATTAGTGGGGAGCCACAATCTAATTTTTTAAATTGATTAAAAGTAATGGACCATTTCTCATCTTGTCCTGAAGATCAACCACGAGATTTTATTTTATGTGTTTTTTACCGAAAATGTTGTTATAAGTAATGGACCATTTTGCTAAATAAAATTTGCTTGTATATAAATCAATGTTATAAATAATAATGAGGAACTTATTAGAATTTGAATAATCTCAAATCCATAGGAAATTGGTAGACGGAGGCCCTCAATTAAAAAAATAAAAAATATAAAGTCAACAAATCCTCATCCACCTTAAGTTGAAATAAGAAGCCTTAAACAATTATGGGTTAATCATTTATTCAAAATTGTTTGGATTAATTATTATTTCAAGAATATGAGGTTAAGAATTGAAGGTTTATATTTATTCATTTTGATATAATTTTTGAAGGAAAAAAAAAATCATTATATATAGTAATATATATATATATATATATATATATATATATATATATATATATATATATATATATATATATATACATATATATATATATATATATATATATATTATATATAAATATATATATATATATATAACTTGAAAATAATAAGTAAAATTACATTCTAGGGATCCTCAAAAGCATTTGATCATGTTAGCATGTCTAATGATGCACAATAAGAAGAAGAAACTATCAAAATTTACATAATTTTGTTGGAGCTAAATGTGATAAAAATTACTTAGTTTCCCCCACCTTTTGCTAGACTCCTTGATTAGGAGCAGTTGTTACTATTGCCAATTGATTATCGTTTGCCTTCAGGGGGCTTCTTTGTTTGACTCTGAGCTCTCAAGTACATGGGATCTCATTGTGCCCCTCGATTCATTTTCAATGGGTGTTTCCGCTTTCAATTGCTCTTATACTATGATCTTTGTTGATTCAATACCCTTTTGGCTAAGGGTCATTGTTTCTGACTAATTCCCCACTCTGCCATTAGATTGGCTACCAGGTTGAGTCTGTGCTTCTGAATTTGGAGTATTTTCCTTGTGCTCTTCCTTTTCGTTTTCTGAATTGTCAAGAAACTGCCATCCCTTTGGCTTAGGGACCTACTTATTTTTATTTTTGGGGGCATTTTTTTCTTGTGGGTAGGTGTTCTGCAAGTGTCATGCTTGAAACAAGTTTGGCATATGAATGTTATATTCTCATACTCTAACACTTGTGTCCACTGAAAGTTTTCATGTTTTATAAGAAAACGATCAAGAAGACCTTTGCTAAAGTTAATATCTACACATATCCTAACAAATGTAAAGATATATTTTGTTTTTTTTTCCAGGTCCATCTTTTTGTATTTGCTCAAAATACTTTTGATATCCCCTAAGACTTGATGGTGCCAGAGAGGAAGTGGGAGGTTTGGAAACCTCACCCAAACCAACATTGTTGTTACCACGATGCTTGTAGCATCAATAAATAATGATATGATAATGTGTTTTTTTTTATAGAATTGAGTAGATTTGGTATTAAATCTACACTCGGTCCAACGAAATACTAGAGAAATTCTTACATTTTGTTCCAAGATACAAGGCCTTCAATAGAGAATAGAAGAGAAAACCCAAAAACTTCATTAGTAAGCTACAACATACATACATTTTTCTAAGCATTCTACAGTTGTAGGCATGACAAGACTGATCAGACAAAAAAAAAATTACAAAATACGATCATAAGTCATAGAGGATGATCAATTGACATTTAATTGGAGGGCAACCGAAAGAGCTACTGACTATGTTATGATGTTACTCGAAGTTCCTCTGAGATTGTAATTCACCAAGTTGACAACGAAAGGGCTCGATCTCATCTTCTTGTTGGTTCACTTTTGCATGCAACTTTTGCATTTCTTTTTCCAAAAGGAGGATGATATTTGATTGATGATGAATTTGTCATTGAAGTTTGCCATTTTCAACTTGGAAACAACCTGGGGGGGGGTGTGAGGACAGGAATCGCATTGAATTTTGGATCTCATGGCTACATGAACATAGCCCCTACTCTCCATAAGGGTTAAGAAGCGGATGGAGAAACTAGGATTCAGAGACACTGAGTGAAAAAAAGGGCATAAATAATGAGCCAAAAGGACCGGGAGATAGAAGGGGAGTGTACATATCAGGAGGAGAAAAAGGGGAGGGAGATGCAGTCCTCAAAGGAGTTGTTAAGGTCCTATAATAATAGGATTCATAATTTTGAATTGACTACTATTAAGCCTTGTAATATTGTACATACCTTTGCTTTTCTGCAAATGTTTTCCATATTGAAAAATTAAAAAATGTAAAGAGGGTATGTCCTAAAAGAAATATCAAAGGACAAAAAGAATAAGAAAAGATTAAAAAAAAAAAGCGAAAAAATATGAACCCCAAACCAAAAACAGATCATGAAAGTGTGCAAGTCCAAGTGCCATTACTTTTTAGTTTATTGTGAAAAATAATGGTTGTGTGCAGCTTGTCATAAATGCCGCAACCCATGATATTCAAACTGTTTAATATTGACTATTTCATGTTTCAAATTTTATGTTTATAGATAGAGAATAAAGATCTAGCCAAACTGTTTAATCTTGGCAGATCAGTAGTTAGATAGAGAAATAAAATGTGCTCACAAGCTTAATCTAAGCCATTGGAAGATATAAGGTTAGAATTAGATAGTTTGTTTGACAAAAGAAAAAGGAAAGAAAGGGTTTGCTAGCTTAAATGCACCCAAAAAGTGAAGAAAAAATGTTAGGGTAAGTAGAAGAAAGGTTGTAGAAGCAGAAAGGTTGTCAATGCATAAACACATCTATCATGCTTAACCATATGTTTCAGTGTGCAGAAGCAGTTTTGGAAGTGAAAAGATGTTCGCAAGCTCATTTCATTAACTTCCCCTCATTTCATCTCACCCCCCATTACATTACTTGCTAATTTCCCCCTTATCCCATCATTTCTTATTAATATTCCATTTTCCCTTCATTTTGACCCTTACCCCTTGGTTTCACACATTTTCCTAGCAATTTACCCTCCAAAAGTCATTTCCCAACCCAAAACCCCTTTTCCCTAGTGTCAAACCCATTCCCCTTTGAAAAACTCATTTTCCCCTTGTAATTTCCCTGTTTTGCCTAAAAACCCACTAAAACCCATTTATCCTAACTATTATCCCCCCTATGCATTACTTTATTAACTCTCTAATTCACTTTTCCCAACATAAATCCCTTTAACCCAACCCCTCGGTGCGATTAAATAAACCCCACCACAGTTAAAACCCTTCGCAGTTAAACCCCGGTCCCACTATATAAAATCATTCATTAAACTTTTAACCTGCACCACTTATTCATTAAATAATTATAAGTTAATTGTAATTATTCCCTAAGCTCCGCTAATCTCCGCCCCATCCCCTCTGTGCAACTCTGCCGCATGATAGCCGTTGGATCTGGCACCCTCAAATCCTATGGCCCACATCCATATCACGTTCATTCACTTTCCGAAGTTTACCCGCACAAGAGCACAAGATATGAGCGGTTTTGCTCGAGCTCCCTGTGGTTACGTGGTGACTCCACATTAACTCACGTGCTCTATTAACATGGAGTCACGACTTGCTCCGATACCACCTCCCCGCATAAGCCAAAACCATCACTGTTCATAATACGAATTTCCGCACCAAATTTAAAAAGTTACCCGTTACAACACTACAAACCCTCATTTTTACTCTTTTGGCCCTTTACACAGGGAAAACTAAAAAACCCATTCGACTCCACCCTGAACCTCTGTAACCTGATTTCACCTCTGATTACCATAGAAACATTGCGAGGACTCCTTCCACAGACATCCCTGTGCAATAAATCCATCAAATGCCTTCCCTGCCAAATCTGTGTTTTATTAATAATTGTTTTATTTTGCAGGTGATTATTAGAAGACCAGAAAGGTTGGATAAACAATTTTGATACTAGTTACAAAACTTGTTTACTCCAAGACTCAAAAGGAAATCTATTCAAAATCCTTTATTTAAGAAGAAGAAGACAATTATACACAGAACATAGAAGAAATCATTTACAGAAAGTAATACAGTTAAAAGACTGAACATAGGAACCAGACAAAGCATATAGTCAAACGACAAACAGATCAAACATATAGAAAGATGATCAATATCCCACTGCCAGATGCTGATACATGTAAAAAACTAAATAAATTACTGTTGAAATACATAGTAAAAAGTTAAAATGTACAGTAAAAGTAAAAACACAGTAAAGGATATTGATAGGTCAGCAAGGTAAAAGAGTATCAAGTGAAATGTCATAAGTAGATATGACATCTAGCGTGAAAACCAAATACCTAAGCAGCTTAAAGGGAAAAAGATCAGACATCAAAGACAACCCAACCTAAATAACAAGGACAGGAAGCAGCAGTTCAAACACTGTCTCTATCTTCTTGCATGAAGATATTTTCCTTTTCCTAGATTAGTTCTCAATACAATTTGAGATATTTTGTAAATTCCTTTTGTATAAATACTTCATAATTTGAAGTATTTAGTGTGATTTACGTTATATTTGTAGAGTTATTTTGATCTTGAACCTAAGGGTGATTGTACCAATTTCAAGTCAACAGACTAGAGTAAGTAATAAAAGTATTGAACTGCAGGATTCATGAGATGAGCTATTTGCAATGAAGTATCTTCTTTATGTAATTTTTTACCTTCTTATGTTTTCATAAACTTAATTGTAATTCCAAATTTCAATGTATTAACTGGAAATATCACTCAGAATTTGTTTAAGTACACTATGTTTTGCACAATTAGTCATTTATATGTTTTCCACTGATACTGGGATTTGAGAACCCTCAATTTCTCCCCTATCCCAGTTAACTTCTTTCATTCCTTCCATAATCCGACCTAGGGAACCCTTAATTGCTCCCTAGATCCGATTAGAATCCAATTCACCATCCAACCTTTGAGATCTGCAAAAACTCACCTATCTTGCCCTGTAGACATTGTCTTTTAAAGCTTGATCTAGTCCAATTTGCCTAATATTGACTCCATAGTCCAATGGTAAAAGCAAACCTCTTTTCATCTAAGTGATCCCACCACCCAAATTCAAATCAACCCAAGTGCAACCATAACTAGCCTAAGATTTATTAACTAAAACAAAGTTAAAACATACAAAGAGAGCCCTCTTTGAGATTAGGAAGGCTAGGTCCTGATCTCCAAAAGTGGTTTGTGGTTACCTCTATTATTTCTTTCTTTAATAACTTTCAAAGGAAATTTTGGACTCATAACATCATTGACGACCATACTGGGGAGATTTTCCTTAGAAAAGTGCATCAAATTTCAGATCTGATTGTTGATGGCGAACAATGATTAGACACAAGAAGGTTGCATCTTTCACCTGGCGACTCCATTGTTCAAGATCCATTGCTTCAAAGTTCAGAGCTATTTCATAACCAAAGAATCCATGTTCCAAAGCATTAATGCTAATACAGGATGATAGGGTTAGTGGAAAACCTTTCATTTCATGAAAGAATTCAGGGATGGGTTATCAGAATTTCAGCTGGATGAAGATTTTTTGAGGGTTGTGTTTCTTATTGTCAAATCAGGAAAATTTTCTCCTAAAAATAAAATATGTGTTCTTGAGTTAGTTGCTGAAAAATATGAAAATGGCATTAAACTTTTGAATCTCAAATTCAGCCATATAATTTCAGAGATCCTAAAGAATTCTTGGAAGATCTTCCTTCTCCAAAGTAAGAGGAAATTGTACTACCTTTTGACTCGCATATTGAGGATGATTATGCTTTCAAGTACAAGACTGAAGAAGTAGTTACAGGGTTGAATATTGAGGATACAACTGATCAATTACTCATTGAAGGCCTATAAGCAAATATCATACATTATGATTTTGTTGATCCTATAGCAGATTACATGGAGGTTCATTTCAGCTTAAGTTTTCAAACATGTTTTCTCTATAAGGACCAAATACATCAGAAGTTTCCATTATATATCAAAACTTTGATTATGTAGATACATGATCAAAGTTTACTTCTGAGTTTACTGACAATAAGTCAAGCAGTCCATTTATTTCCGTAGTTGCTTGATTGGCTTCATTCGCATTTCTGTATTATTTAAGCTAGCCTAATTTTCAACAATTTAGGGTAAGTAGCAAGGTGCAGATAAGCTCAGGACTCTGATCCCTTTTTTAGTTTCAAATTCTGTTTGCTTCTCAATTTTCAGTTAAGTGTGTAGTTCAACGATTCAGTATGCAGAGTGGTTTTTATTTCAGTTTAAGAGTTGGCAGAACAGGTTACAAGGCAACTACAATCACAATTCAAAGGCTAATGATCTTATAAGTCTTCAAATTTCACCAAGAAATTCCATCCCCATGTGGAGCCACTGTAAGGGTCCTATAATGATAGGATTCATAATTTTGAATTGACTATTGTTAAGCTTTGTAATATTGTACATATCTTTGCTTTTCTGCAAATGTTTTCCATATTAAAAAATTAAAAAATGTAAAGAGGGTATGTCCTAAAAGAAATATCAAAGGACAAAAAGAATAAGAAAAGATCAAAAAGTGAAAAAATATGGACCCCAAACCAAAAATGGATCATGAAAGTGTGCAAGTTCAAGTGCCATTGCTTTTTTACTTTATTGTGCAAAATAATGGTTGTGTGTAGCTTGTCATAAATGCCACAATCCATGATAGTTAAATTGTTTAATCTTGACTAGTTCATGCTTTAAATTTCATGTTTATAAATAGAGAATAAAGATCTAGCCAAACTGTTTAATTTTGGTAGATCAGTGGTTACGTAGAGAAATAAAATGTGCTCAAAAGCTTAATCTGAGCCATTAGAAGATATAAGGTTAGAATTAGAATGTTTGACAAAAGAAAAAGGAAAGAAAGAGTCTGCTAGCTTAAATGCACCCAAAAAGCGAAGAAAAAATGTTTGGGCAAGTAAAGGGTAAGTAGAAGAAAGGTTGCAAAAGCATAAATGTTGTCAATGCATAAGAACATCTATCATGCTTAACCATATGTTTCAGTGTGTAGGAGCAGTTTTGGAAGTGAAAAAATATTCACAAGCTCATTTAATTAACCTCCCCTCATTTCATCTCATCCCCCATTACATTATTTGCTAATTTCCCCTTTAGCCCATCATTTTTTATTATTATCCCCTTTTCCCTTCATTTTGACCCTTACCCTTGGTTTCACACATTTCCCTAGCAATTTACCCTCCAAAAGTCATTTCCCAATGCCAAACCCATTTTTCCTATTGTGAAACCCATTCCCCTTTGAAAAACTCATTTTCCCCTTGTAATTTCCCTATTTTGCCTAAAAACCCACTAAAACCCGTTTATCCTAACTATTATCCCCTTCTCCACAATACTTTATTAACTCTGCAATTCACTTTTCTCGACATACATCCCTTTTACCCTATAAAACCCATTTACTCTAATTTTTCATCAACTCCCGCTTTGTTTATTTTAACCCCCTAAAATCGCATTTACCCGATATAATCCCTTTTACCCAACCCCTCGGTGCGATTAAGTAAACCCTACTATAGTTAAACCTCAGTCCCACTATATAAACCCATTCATTAAACTTTTAACCAACACCACTTATTCATTAAATAATTACAAGTTAATTGTAATTATTCCCTAGGCCCCGCTAATCTCTGCCCCATCCCCTCTGTGCAACTCCACCGTGCGATAGCCATTGGATCTGGCACCCTCAGATCCTATGACCCACATCCATATCATGTTCATTCACTTTCTGAAGTTTACCAGCCTGAGAGCATGCGATATGAGCGGTTTTGCTCGGGCCCCCTGTGGTTACATGGCGACTCCACGTTAACTCGCGTGCTCCCCAAATAATATCGCCCATCGCTCAAAAACAGTGTGATGGCCTTTGATATCGCCTCCCCTCATAATCCAAAAACATCACTATTCCTAAGATGATTTTTCACCCCAAATTTAAAAATTTACCTGTTACAACACTACAAACCCTCGGTTTTACTCCTTTGGCCCTTTACATAGGGAAAACTGCCAAACCCTTCTGGCGCCACTCTGAACCTCTGCAACTCAATTTCACCTTCGATTACCTTCGAAACACTGCTAGGACTCCTTCCATAGAAATCCCTGTGCAATAAAGTCATCAAATGCCTTTCCTGCCAAACCTATGTTTTATTAATAATTGTTTTATTTTACAGGTTTTTATTAGAAGACCAGAAAGCTCAGATAAACAGTTTTGATACTAGTCACAAAACTTGTTTACTCCAAGACTCGAAAGGAAATCTATTCAAAAGCCTTTATTTCAAAAGAAGAAGACAATTATACATAGAATAGAGAGGAAATCATTTACAGAAAGTAATACAGTTAAAATACTGAACAGAGGAACCAGATAGAGCATATAGTCAAAAGAAAAACATATCAAATATACAGAAAGATGATCAATATCCCACTGCCAGATGCTAATACATGTAAAAAAAAAAAAATTGTTGAAATACACAGTAAAAAGTTAAATGTACAGTAAAAGTAAAAACACAGTAAAGGATATTGACAAGTCAGCAAGGTAAAAGAGTATCAAGTGAAATGTCATAAGTAAATATGAAATCCAATGTGAAAACCAAACAACCAAGCAGCTTAAAGGGAAAAATATCAGACATCAAATACATCAGAACCTAAATAACAGGGACATCAAGCAGCAGTTCAAAAGATGTCCCTATCTTCTTGCATGAAGATATTTTCCTTTTCCTAGATTAGTTCTCAATACAGTTTGAGATAGTTTGTAAATTCCTTTTTTATAAATACTTCATAGTTCAAAGTATTTAGTGTGGATTACATTACATTTGTAGAGTTATTTTGATCTTGAACCTAAGGGTGATTGTAACAATTTCAAGTCAACAGACTGGGGCAAGTAATAAAAGCATTGAACTACAGGATTCATGAGATGAGCTATTTGCAGTGAAGTATCTTCTTTAGTGTGGATTACATTACATTTGTAGAGTTATTTTGATCTTGAACCTAAGGGTGATTGTACCAATTTCAATCAACAGACTGGAGCAAGTAATAAAGGCATTGAACTGCAGGATTCATGAGATGAGCTATTTGTAGTGAAGTATCTTCTTTATGTGATTTGTTACCTTCTCATATTTTCATAAACTTAATTGTAATTCCAAATTTGAATGTAACTGGAAATATCACTCAGAATTTGTTTAAGTACACTTTGTTTTGCATATTTAGTCATTTATATGTTTTCCTCTAATACCCGGATTTGAGAACCCTTAACTACTCTCCTATCTCGGTTGACCTCTTTCATTCCTTCCATAATCTGGCCTAGGGAACCCTTAGTTGCTCCCTGGATCCGATTAGAAGCCACTTCACCATCCAACCTTTGATATTTGCAAAAACTCACCTATCTTGCCCTGTAGACACTGTCTTTTAAAGCTTGATCCAGTCCAGTTTGTCTGATATTGACTCCATAGCCCAATGGTAAAAGAAAACCTCTTTTCATCTAAGTAAGTGATCCCACCACCCAAATTCAAATCAAACTCAAGTGCAACCATAACTACCCTAAAATTTATTAACTAAAACAAAGTTAAAACATACAGAGAGAGCCCTCTCTGAGATTAGGAAGGCTAGGTCATGATCTCCAAAAGTGGTTTGTGGTTACCTCTATTATTTCTTTCTTTAATAACTTTCAGAGGAAATTTTGGAGTGATAACATCATTGGTGACCAACAAAAAGGGATGGACAAGATACTCAAGGCATGGGAAGAGCTTCAAATAGGAAGGAAAGCAATTGTAGAACAATGAGAATGAACCAATATTGAACTAAAGCAAACAATGGAATTGAATTGTAAATTGGTGAAATTTCACCTATTAAAAACCCGTGAGCCCTGAGATACTTGAACCATCTTCCGAATTGACGTCCCAAAATCAGTACCATCTATGGCCAAGGAAAAGAAAGTTGGAAGTGTGCAAGGTGGTAGAGGAGCCCCAAATTCAATTAACAGAACTACTGAGATTTCTTAATAGGATTCAAAATTGACCTCTTGTAACTGCATAAAAGAAATTGACGTGCCAAAAAGGAAACATTCGCAACTTCTTATTATGTGAAAGAGGAAAATTGAGTCTATATCGGGCAGGATAATTCCAAGATTTTTGCTTTGAATGATTCCATCCATACTACAATCCCAATACCGAGTAGGAGGCTCAGGTGTTTGAAGGGATTATCTTCGTCTCTGGTGTTTACAAAGGCATGAAAATGCCACCGGTCGCTAGAAAGGTTATCTCATATTCCACAAACACCATCGACTTGATACTTTCTTGTCATTTTAACACCGAACATGAATACAACCTTAAGTTCCAAGAATTAACATGCATCATATATCATATTAGCAATCAAGTTCATTAAATCTCCCCACCCTATATCCTTCAAAGAGCCTGGTATGAGGGTGGAGAATAAAATGAAGAATTTTCGAGCTTCATATGATGCGACATGTGAGAGATGAGTGGGTGCATGGCTTGCATGTCCATGATACGCCACCTCAGTTGTTATCTCTTAGAGGAAACCCTGGCTGCGGGAAAATCTCTAAGTTAACCTCAAACCTCTTTGAGGGTGAAATTTGGTCCTTCAACCTAGAGAGGGATCTCTCCCTAAAATCAACTACTCAAGGTGACTGTAGTAGAAGGTTTGCAATTAAGTTCTAGGGCAAGATTTATTGAAGAATGATTGAAATTTGGTTGGGATATGTGAAAATACTATCATTGGGCATGGAGTCTATTGGGCCGAGGAAAAGGTATGTGTTCTCCTCGTAATAGCTTAATTAAGCATTTGTCTCCATGTGTTTATATTCTTTTTAGGAATAAATATAGGAGAAACAATAGCAGAAGATGAGTAAAATCGATTATTAACAAATTGGATAAATTTGGCATAAAAAAACTAACTTTCACTATCTTTTTATGTAGGGATGCAGATTGGACGACTGTTGTTCAAAAGACAGAGCAACAACAACTAGGAAAGGAAAAGGATAATGTCTTGAGTAGGAGGGACATCAGAAGACTAGGAGGACCAATGCTATTTTGTGATGAAATCAGATCGAGGGTTATGAAATCTTCAGGATCCCCTGATCCTGAGGATTCACTTCTATCCATTTACTCCAAAAGTTATATAATCCATGAGGCAAATTGAACAGCTAGTTAGGAGTTTTGAGATTGTAACTATTATTTTTTAACATAGATATTTTCATACTGTGATGTTGTAATTATGTTATTAATTTTAATGAAGAAGACTAGGTTTTATCCATAATCGTATTCTGAATATCTCTCAGCGGGGACTTTTGGACACTTGGGCCCAGTCAATAGGAGATTTGCTACTTCAATTGTGTTATAATCATTTTTGTTTATTTTTATAATAGTTCATTACTGTTAGTCTATAAAGTTAGCGCTATTCCGATTGATGATTCTAGTTTGTTTTGTTGTTCATATGAGACTCTAGATTTATTTGTGTGTTACATTTGTGTGATAATCTTTATCAAATTGATTATGTTGGTTTAAACATTTGATTGATGTTCATTATCACAGATCTCGAGGTTATAGTTGATTGCTTTCCATGAGATGTTTACCTAGTTACTTGTTGATTGGATTTTTGTAGTTTTCCTTCATATCAAATGAATTAGTGTCAATACCAAATTAGAATGTTAAGAGTGATTCTTTCTACTTGTATTCCGATTTAGTTTCCTGTAGAATAGATTAGGTAGATTTGAGAATGTTCTAAAGGTTTCTTTCAGAGTTACTTGGATTGAACTTAGAGAGATAGATATTAGTGATTGCAATGATTCCAATCATTTCGTTATGGATTGACCTTTAAACTCATTGCATATACAATGATGACACTATTGAAATAAACAGACTTACCCTGGGTTGATGATTTATGTAGGTATTAAGATTTCTTTTAATAAGACATCTTAGTGCACCAACATTTTGGTGTCGTTGTCGGGGAGAGTGTTTCAAAGTGATTTCTTTTTATTTTGTTGTAAAATAATTGGGTTTTAAAAATGGGAGGTAAGAACCTGTGTAACCAGAAAGTATAGTGCTTGCTCTTCAGCCCGCTTTTTAGCAATTGCATTGAAGTTAAATAGGAATAGGTTTTTTTATGAATGAATAGGAATAGAAATATAGAAAAAGATCAGAACATGCCACCTAAATCCGCAAAACCCAAGGGATCCGCGAACCTTGGGAGATCAACTTTTATAGACGAAATCGTAAGAAAAGCAGAGTCTCAAGCATCAGTAGGATTCCAGACTATATTTGGAAAAAACCCTACTATAATCCCTCAGGCAGCAGGCTCACCATCTGCAACTTATGCTGAGATTCATTGCCAAATTGGAGGATATGAACAGAGTTTTTAGATTATAACAAATTTACATTTTGATCCTCTACAAGAGGGAAAATCGTGAAAATTAAGAGAAGGAAAGGGAGAAACCAATGGAACTGCTAAGACAGGGCCACAGTTGTCTAAACAAGGATTTCCTGTGATCCCAGATCTAGGCAGTGCTGCAAAACGAACTCGGATTGGGAATCCTCTGCTTACCCAAATAGCACCCCCTGAAATACCCGAGGGATATTGGCACATTTTCAACCAAATGGCAAACCAGGTACGTCAAGGTCAGACCTCGACATTGGAATACCCCACAGTTGACCAAGTGGCCAGTGCCCCAATGAAAGTTATTCCCTTGCAAAGCATCCCAACTTTTCATGGGATGATCACAGAGGATTCAAATGCCTTCTTATTTAAGTTTGATGTCCTCTGCAACGAGTATGACTATATCACTGACCCTCAAAAATTAAAATTGTTCCCTTCTACTCTAAAAGGAGCATCTTTGAGGTGGTTCATGGGTTTAGGTGGATGTACTATTAACTCTTGGGATGGCATGAAAAATTCTTTCCTCACAAGGTACCAAGACTTTTGCAAGACTAGGGAATTAAAAGATGAAATATTTAAGATGGCTGCAAAGGATAATGAAACTCTAGAAGAATATGTCAAATGGTTTCACTATAATTTGTAGAGATCCCCTCACCACTTTACCAAAAGAAGTCCTTAGAGCCATCTTAATTAAGGGAATGAAAGAAGAATGGATAGAAACTCTTAACATGATGGGGAAAGGAAATATTTCTCAAGAAGATTATGATGAAATATTCACTTGTGTATCAGATGTTCACGAGGTAGCACACGCACCGGGTCAAGAAGCCAAGATCCTATGACCAGAGGAAGCAAAATGCACAGTGAAGGCATAACAAGAATGGAAATCAGTAACCTCCTAGAAGACTTCAAGACGGACATCCTGGGAACCCTTACAACATAGTTGTACGTCTTGTAGGCTAAACAGAAACAAGCCTTAGCAAAATAGAACTTTGCTGTTTTTTGCCCACGCTTCTAGAAGAAGCATAGCCAATGGGAGTGTCCATTAGACATGGTCCATACATGTGTTATCTGCACCAAGCACCCCACCATTGAGCAGTGTCCATCACTTCTAGGCCTGAAAGAAGTTTTCAAAGAAGCAGAAGAAGAGACAGAACCAATATACTTGATGAACCAGCATCGACAGTGGCAAGCCAAACTCATAGGTATGTCACAAGAAACAACCCAATTATTTCCTTCTTCATCATTTAATCAACATCAGAATTCAGGGGCTACATGGCAAGGCCAATCACCTTACTCGAATTGGCAATCCCAACCATTTCCTATGATACCTTGGCCAACTCAATCCTTTCTAGGTAATGGATGGTTGAATTCTCCTTTTACTCCTGTTTGGCAAGGTAACCGATATCCATCCCAGTGGCCTGCCTCTACTTCAAAAAATCCAAATTGGTCTCTGAATTGGGAGCGATTTTTAGGGATAACCAATACACCTATGGGGACAGGTCCTCAACCTCAACCTACATTATCAACCTCGTATCCATTCCGACAAAATCCTCAGCCCCTTGTTGGGTCCCTATAATACTAGTGATTACCCCATTACTATTGTAGTTGTACCCCTTATTAATATTGTTGTGCCCCTATTGTCCCCATATTGTTATTATTGTGCCCCATAGAATCC
>APFE030330380.1:212579-223785 GCA_000404065.3 Pinus taeda
AAAGTTACAACAAGATTCCAGTACGTCTGATACATTTAGTTGGAAAAATGATTCGTTATGGTACAAGGATCACTTATACCTCTGTAAGAATTCCCAGCTGAAACAAAAGATTCTTATGGAATTGCACACTTCTCCCTTAGGAGGGCACTCAGGATTTTTAAAAACTTACCACAGGGTTAAGAAGGATTTTTTGGGATGGCCTTAAGTCAGATATTCAAAAGTTTGTGGCAGAATGTTTGGTTTGCCAACAAAATAAAGTTGAAACAATTAAGACACCAGGTCTATTATAACCTTTATCCATTCCAAGCCAACATTGGGAGGAGGTTTCAATGGATTTTATCAATGTTTACCCAAGTCTGAGGGAAAGAGTGTCATCATGGTGGTAGTTGACAGACTTACCAAGTATGAACACTTTTGTGCATTATCACATCCATTTTAAGCTAGTACAGTTTCTACTGCATTTATGGAAACAATTCAAAAGCTACATGGAAACCCAAAGATTATTGTAAGTGACAGAGATCCCATTTTCACTGGAAATTTTTGGACAGGATTATTTTCTTGTCTTGGTACTCAGTTAGCTCATAGCTCATCTTATCATCCTCAATTTGATGGGCAAACTGAGATAGTAAACAAATGTTTGAAGGATATCTTTCATTGCTTTGTATCTGATAAATAGACACAATGGGTCAAATGGTTGCCTCTGGTTGAATGGTGGTATAACACTTCCTTCCATACAGCAACAAAAAATGACCCCATTTATGGCACTTTATGGGTATCAGCCACCATCCATCACATCATATTTAAGAGAAAATTCTAAGGTTCAAGCAGTGGAACATCACATCGAACATCAACACAAGTCCTCCAACTCTTAAAGGATAACCTCGTGTTGGCACAGAATAGAATGAAACAACAGGCAGATCAACATCGCAGCGAAAGAAGTTTTGATGTAGGTGGTTGGGTATTCCTACGGCTACAACCATATAAGCAAATGTCCCTCAAGCAAGCTAAGAAGGATAATAAATTATCACCAAAGTATTATGGTCTATACAAGGTGTTGCAAAAGATTGGTACTATGGCATACAAATTGGAGCTTCCTGCAGCTTCTAAATTGCACCCAGTTTTCCATGTTTCATGTTTAAAGAAGGTTATAGGCGACAAGCTCCCAGTTCAAACAATATTGCCAGAACTTGATGAGGAAGGAAAAATTAAATTGGAACCGGAAGTAGTCATAGAAACAAGAACTCGACAGCTACGAAATTGATCAATTTCAGAGTATCTTATCAAGTGGAAGAACTTATCTGCTGAAGATTCCACATGGGAGGATGAGAATTTTATACAGAAGCATCCATAACTACTCAAGTGTTGAGGACATCACTTTTTTGAAGGAGAGGGGCATGTTGGGTCCCTATAATACTAGTGATTACCCCATTACTATTGTAGTTGTACCCCTTATTAATATTGTTGTGCCCCTATTGTCCCCATATTGTTAGTATTGTGCCCCATAGAATCCCTCTATTGTTACTTTTGTGGATTTATATTATTATTGTTATTTCGGTTGGGTTATATTGTGACTCCTTAGACTCCTATATATAGAAAGGAGGTTTTGTCATTTGTATTATCCAACAATTGTTCATTTATGTAATGTAAAGGAGGTTGCCCCCTCGAAGAGGCTGAATTCTAAGGCGTGGATCTATCTTTTCTATCTTTTTATTGAGCTGGTTTCATAACACCCCTTCTGTGTCCCCAATTTCCAGCGCAACCGAATCCAAATCCCAATAACGGATTGGTTTAGCTGGTGCAAATTGTCGAAAGCTCGGACTAGAGATTGAACAAAAAGATGTAACAAACTCAGACTGAGATCAAGACGCATTATCACTCCTAAGGAAGACAAAGACCAACCATCAATTAAGTTAAAAACCTCACATGTACATACACCATTGATTGTGACTGACACAAAAATAAAACAATGAGAAGATACAGTTGAGCATAAAGACCCTAAAAAACTCATAGTTACTTCTCCCCCGTTCCCTGAAATATTAAAAATAACTAAACTAATTGTTTATCCAGACATTGATCTTGTAGGGGAACTGAAAAATATTTGCATTAAAATTTCTCTCCTCCAAGCCATCCAAGACATTCCTATTTATGCTACAACAATTAAAGAGCTATGTGCAAAAAATCCTGTGAAGAAAGCAAAAGCTCCACCCACCATTCACATTGTAGGGACCTTGTCTTATTTGATTTTGGGAGGAGAAACCCTAATAAAATATGAAGATCCTGGGAATCCCATAGTTACAGTTCAAATATATGGTCGCTCCTTTCCAAACACACTCATTGATTTGGGTGCAACCATTAACATCTTAACATCAGAAACTTGTAAGACACTTGGTATTACAACTCTGGAACCAACCAACACCCTGCTAGAAATTGTCAATTGTTCGGTGGTGAGACCAGAAGGAGATTTGCAGGATATTACGGTTTCTATTGATTCATGGGAGTATCCAGTATATTTTCTCGTTATAAACCCAAAGATTCAATTAGATGGGCACCCTCTGATTTTGGGTTGAGCTTGAATGGAAGCAGCTGATGCTTATATAGGTTTCCGAGAAGAAATCATGACCATTGTTAAAGGGGATGATGTAAAAAATCTTATTCTATATCCTCCTGCCAAACCAAGTCTACCCATTGTAAAAATACATAAACAACCACCCGCATACCTAGAATAAAGCATTCGTTCATTGCTTACAATAGTAGAGGAACTTGAATTCAAGAACCAAACTGAAGATGATGTAATCAATAACTTTATTAATTAGCCAGCTAATATGAACAATATCAAATGTTGAAATAAAATATTGATAATGAAGCCTAGGAAGACCCTCAAAAAGATACTGATGATCAACGTATCCAAACAACTGCTGCTCATAATAGCAAGCCTATTGAAATTGAACTAGGCAAGGTTTTAAACATTAATGACAGCTTGGAGAGTGACCAATAGCAAAAGCTCATTCAGTTCCTGCAAAAATATAAAGGGGCTTTTGCCTCGGACTATCCAGACATGAAGGGAATAGACCCATAGTTATGTACACATCATATCTACACTGAAAAGGATGCTCATCCTATCCAATAACCTCAGTGGAGATTGAATCTGCACCTCAAAGATATTGTAAAAGAAGAGCTACAGAAGCTGTTGGATGTGAATGTCGTTTATCCTATTTCAAGTAGCAACTAGGTCTCTTCGCGGTAGTTGTTCCCAATAAAAATGGGAAGTGGCGTATCTGTATGGATTACCGGTAATTGAACAAGGTGACACAGAAAGATCACTTCCCTATTCCATTTATTGATCAAGCCCTTGATACTCCGACAGGGAAACAATTCTTTTCTTACCTAGATGGCTTCAGCGGCTACAATCAGATTCAAATTTCCCCTGAGGACCAAGACAAAATGACCTTTACCTACCCATCGGGTACATTCTCTTACAAAGTATTACAATTTGGCTTGTGCAATCCCCCAACGACATTTCAAAGAGCCATACTCAGCAATTTTGCTAATTTGATAAATGAAGGACTTGAAGTTTACATGGATGACTTTACCCTGTATGGGGATGACTTTTATCAAGCGCTACAAACATTAGAGAAGGTTTTGGAACGATGCATCGCCACCAGGTTGTGTTTAAGCAATGTTAAGTGTCACATGATGATGATAGAGGGCATAATCCTAGGACACTACATCTCTGCAATTGGGATATAGGTAGATCCAACAAAGATACAGGTAATTCTCCAACTACCTACATCCTGTACTGAGACAGAGGTATGTAGCTTCCTTGGATATGCAGTTTATTATCGTAGGTTTATAAAAAAAAAAATCACAAATTGTTGTGCATTTATATGCTTTTACAGGAAATGTTGACTTCAAATGGTCTGATAAATGTGAGACAATTTTTACAGATCTGAAGAAACTATTTTCGACGGCACCAATATTGCGTAGACCCAACTGGGAAATTCCTTTCCACATTTCTACGGACACGTCAGATGCAGCAATAGGCACTGTCCTCGGCCAAGAAGAGGAAAAATAACCTTATGCTATATATTACAGTAGCAAAAATCTTACAGTTGCTGAACTTAATTATACAGTAACAGAAAAGGAGTTCTTATTTTTCATTTATGCCATAAACAAATTTAGACATTATATAACTAGCTATCAAATTTTTTTGTATATTGGTCATTCTACCTATGATATTTATCTAATAAACCTATTATCAATGGTCGAGTGACTCGCTGGTTGTTACTCTTGCAGGAGTTTGATATCACCATCAAATATCATCCAGGGAATGAAAACCCAGTCGCTGATTTTCTGTCTCGGGATCCAAAGATAAATGATCCATTGGAAGTAGACAATTAGTTTCTAGATGAACATTTGTTTGTAGTAGCAGTCACAATGCCATGGTATGCAAATGCAGCAAACTATCTAGCAGTAGGAAAGTTGTCCAGACACTTGACAGCAAGGGAAAGGAAACAAATTGTCCAGCGTAGGGCCTTATTTTCTTGGATTGGCGGATACATTTTTCATACAGGGTCTGACATGTGTATACGCAGATGCATTCATGAGGATGAAATTTATGACATCTTGAAGGCTTGCCATGACGAGCCTTGCAGGGGACACTTCGGAGATCGTAGAATGAGACATAAGATACTACATATGGGCTATTATTGACCCACTATTTTTAAAGATGCTAAGAAATATGTCAAGGTTTGTGATAGCTGCCAAAGGATGGGTCGGCCTGGCCTATCTGATGAATTGTCACTACAGCCCCAATTGGTAATAAAACCTTTTGAATGATGGGCATTGGATTTCGTT
Source organism: Pinus taeda (assembly GCA_000404065.3). Lineage (NCBI taxonomy): Eukaryota > Viridiplantae > Streptophyta > Pinopsida > Pinales > Pinaceae > Pinus > Pinus taeda. Next base: position 217,434 of record APFE030330380.1, read on the forward strand.
GGCACATTTCATCCACCATCAAACCAAAAGGCCTACCTACTGGTTGCCACAGACTATGTAACAAAGTGGGTAGAAACAATAGATTTTCCAAGGGCCACAGAACAAGTTGTAATCAATTTTCTTTTTGGGTTGTTTGTGCGATATGGTTTACCTCGGGAAGTGATAACAGATGGAGGAGGGAAATTTGTAGGACACAAAATTACAGCCACTATAAGGAACCACCACATCACACATAGAGTCACTTCCCCGTATCACCCACTAGTGAATGGGCAGGTTGAAAGCACCAATAAGGTCATAGAAGCAATTCTGACCAAGACAGTTTCGACACATCAAAAGGATTGGGCTACTAGACTGCTAGAGATCTTGTGGGCCTACTGCACAACTTGGCAAAATACTACTGGATATTCTCCGTACCAACTTGTATTTGACAAAGAACCTATCTTTCCTATTGAATTTGAAATAAAGACTCTCAAAACAACTCAGGAAGTGGGATTGGATCTGATAGAGGCCTAAACCAAACAAATTCAACAAATAAATGAATTGGACAAGGCTCGGCTACTTACTCTAAAGCACACCACAATTATTCAGCAGCAAAGGGAAAAGTGGCACGACAATCTTATTAAAAGGAAGATGTTTTAGAAAGGAGACTAGACGCTCCTCTATGATTCCAGATTCCAAGACTTTCTAGGCAAGTTACAGACAAGGTGGCTTGGGCCTTATGAAATTCAAGAGTTTCATACAATGCCATGCTTACTCTGACTACCATTGATGAGTCTGGCCATTCTTTCAAGGTGAATGGACATCGGGTGCGTCTGTATCACAAACCACTCACCAAAGAGTCTTTTTGTCAATAGGTGCGTGATGATCCCACTATGCAAATTTTCGCTGCAGGGAGTGATGACCCGACAAATTTGTTTTCATAAAATGTATCTTTCTTCAACTGTAAATAATGTATATATTCCCTTACAATTGGTTGCAATTTATTTAGGCATCACCATGTAGATATGAGGATTTCTCTTGGTTTTTTGGGTGTGTTTAATAATTGTTGTTCAATCGATTGAGAAATTTCCATTCAATCCATTGAACAACACCGATTTATTTTGCATGTTTTTGTTGTTCAATCGATTGAACGATTGTTTCAATCAATTAAATAACACCTATTTCTTTTTTGTGTCTTGTTGTTCAATCAATTGAACAACATTGATTTCTTTCTGTGTGTTTTTCTATTCAATCGATTGAACAATTGTTGTTCAATCAATTAAACAGTACCATTTTTTTGTGCGTGTTTTTTGTTCAATTGATTGAACGATTATTGTTCAATCAGCTGAACAACACTGAATTTTTTTGTATGTTTTTTTGTTCAATCGATTGAACGATTATGGTTCAATCATTTGAACAACACCGATTTCCTTTTTGTTTTCAAATCAATTGAATGATTGTTGTTCATTCAATTGAACAACACCGATCTTTTATTTTTCATTTGTGTTTTGCTGCTCAAATCAATTGAACAATTGTTGTTCAATTGATTTAACAACACCAATTTATTTTTTGTAGTTTTTTGTTCAATTGATTGAACAACACCAATTTATTTTTCGTGTTTTTCTATTCAATCGATTGAATGATTGTTGTTCAAATCGATTGAACGATTACTGTTCAAATCTTGTTGTTCAATCAATTGAAAATTATTGTTCAATCGACTAAACAACCCTTATTTATTTTTGTGTGTTTGTTGTTTAAATGATTGAACGATTGCTATTCAATCAATTGAACAACCTTGATTTATTTTTGTGTGTTTGTTGTTCAAACGATTGGACAAATGTTGTTCAATCAGTTGAACAACACTGATTTTGTTTATGTGTTTGTTGTTCAATCAACCGAACACTTGTTGTTTAATCGATTGAACAACCATGGTTTGATAGAATGAATAGGTTTAATTTCTTTTTGTTGTTCCATCATCGGTTATTCTTTTTCACCATTTTCTTCTTCTTCCATGCTTTGAATGAAAACCATCTAATTGGATTTGAAATTTGTACCTGACATAAGGAAAAACAATAATATTAACACCATTATGACTTATGAAATGTTTTGATGGTCATATTTATTCCAAAGCTGACATGGTGCTTTTCTACAATGACTGGTTGAATATATTTTCTTTGGACACATCATAAAATGATTTATTATCTTATACCATGCTGTTTTATCTTTTACACTTTCAAATGGACAAATCCCTTTGATATGATTATATAGGGATAAAAGCATAACTTTCATTGGCATTTTTTTACTTCTTATGCCATCTCTGACCCTTAATGAATAAATGAGCCTCCCTCCCTTTACAATAAAAGCATGAAAATATGAAAATGCAGCAAACATTATCTTAAATAGGATAGGGGGTCTCAGTACAAGCCAACCTACCATGATCATAAGGATGTAATAGGTGACATTCCATTATGGCCACCACACCAAGGTAATGACCTTCTTGATAGTTAAAAACTGTCAGAAGGACAAGGGGTCTCATCACGAGCCATCTTGATCACTTTGTTATATCCTGGTGAATGGCACTATGATTATCTGGTTACCATGCCAGCATAGTGGTCTCTTTATAGCAAGGATAAGGAGAATAATCTAAATAACTAAAAGGAGGACTCTAGCTCATTCTTGGGGTTAAAAAGCAACCTTGTCGAGGCTATGAACATCTGCTGACAGCAGTGGCTCTGCTTGTGGTATTGAGGTACTATGTTACATTGCCAAATATTCTCTATCCTTTTACCACCTATGGATTCATTTCTAAAGGAGAATTTTCCATTTGAACGACATTTCTAATTCAATTAACCAACATGCGTGGTAACCTATATCTTATTTGCATTATATCATCATTGTCTAATCACTTTATCAACAATCATTAATACTCATCGTCGGTCATGCATTTTTCACCTTTCCACCTAAGGTAAATACATATTTACATAATGGTCTAAATCTCTATTTTATTCTTTTTTACCGGCATTTCAAATCTGTTTATGTGTACTTCTGTGATTGTCTTTATCATATTTTACATCGCTTTTATTTTATTGTTCGCCCTCATTTATGACTTATCAACGCTTTCTCCCTTTTTCCATGTTTGGTAGGTGTGGATGCCCTTTTCCAATTGGAGGGGGATGGTCTGCGTTATGAACAACATGTGCGATGATTTATTGATAGCTTGTGTGATAATTATTAAACTAATTTCTGGTTCAAATACTACATTATGAATGCACATGTGTAATAATTATCAAACCACTTTCTGATTGGAGGGGGGAAGGAAACCATTATGGGTAGCATGCGAATTAATTACGATCCTGCACCAAATATTGCTGATGAGACAAATAACACAATTTCCTTTTATATTAACTCTCAAAACAACGTCACTGCTCTACCAATAACGTTAACGTTATATGGTGTTGTTCCAAACTGTGAAAGTGTAAAAGGAGTGCATGCAAAATTGTAAGTGAACCAGCCACTAAAAAACATCAGCCATGGGAGGAAAATCCATTCAAAGTGAATCCACAGTGCTTAGCGTATCAAACCAGTCTCATCTGATTCTTGAGTGCGTCGGTTGGCTACAATACTTGACCAGATTGCAGGGATTTCACAAGGAAATGACACTTGAATTTATGCAGAATTTACAGAATGGCTACACCACAGTGAAAGGCAGGAACATAATGGTCTTCGAGGCAGTCATAGTTGAAGTATCAAGACTTCCAGTAGAAGGAATGAGATGGAAGGAAAAACATGTTCTTCCGTAGGACGCACTCACAGTATTCCAGGACCCAACCGAGAAATTGGTGTGAAAAGGAAAAGGTATTCACCCTACAACTTTAAGACAGCCATGGCAGGAATTGGCAGCCATTGTGCAGAGGTATATTACATGCAACGGACATCAAGACGTGGTAAAGCCTTGTCAACTTAAACTTTAGCTATTTTGAAACAGAAAATCACAATTAATTTGAAATTTTATTTAAATTTTATATTGCATGACGTTGCTCATTGTGTCAGAAAGACAAAGGACCCACATCTAGTGATCAACCATCATGGATTGATCAAATTAATCATCATTCATGAACTAGCCCAACAACAGCTAACCTAGGATAACCTTGTAAATCCTACTTTGACCCCACCTGTAGAAAACCCAGAGATTGAACAATAGGGGCAAGAGTGACAGGTCTGAAAAGGACGCAGAAAAGAAATAATCCCTCTTTGGCCTTGGGCCCAGTGAAGAGAAGACGCTCTGTGAGGGTAAAATTGCAGCGGCACACCCCAATTCAAATAGAAGGAGTAGGGTCATCTCACATGCCCCCTCCATGTCAATAAGATGACCCTTTGCAGCATTATGAGGAAGAGGTTGCCCCAATACTGGAGAACATGGGGACATTCTATGAAGGAAGAGATCTATCTGGAAATTTTGAAGGGTAGAATTATGCCCCTAACTAGTCTGCCCTTGCTGGTAGTTCTGGTCATGATGAAACCTTTCCATGTACTGATAATTTGGGGGGACAGAGGGAACCAATTACTTCTATGGAGAAGCCACTTGAAGTAGAGGTTCATGCAGGGGAAACCCTCAAGGAGGAAAATCAAATAGAAGCTACAGCTCCACTGGAACCCCCAGTAAAGGAAAACCCTACAGAAGAAACCCCAGAAGGTGAAAATAAACCAGGGGGCACTACTTTTATGAAGTCCCTAGAGGATGAGGCCCATATAGGAGAAGACCCTGAAAATTATAATTGCTCAGGAGACACCATTCCATTGGAGTCTCCTGAAGGAGAAGCTCGTGAAGAAAGAAAACTTGAAGGTGATAATCCATCGAGAGACACGGTCCCATTAGAACCTCGCCTTGATATTTTTTGAAAATGCAATAAGATGATGGATCTTAGTGAAAAGAAGTCGCCTTCACTAAGTGTGCCCGCAGGCTATTTTTGGCACAAAGTCTATTTTTAGACATATGGATCATGGTCTATGAGTTGCAGGATTCTATTTGTGGATGATTGGTCAAGTTGGTAAAAATAGATGGACCTCTATTTTTAGACATATGGGTGGAGTCTATTTTTAGACTGCGAGGCTAAAAATAGAACAATCGAATATTATTAGCTCTTAATAATATTTGGACTATAAACATTATCTTATTCTCTTGCAGCACTTCAGTTCGAGCTACGGATGTGGCACATGCAATTGCATGAAGGAAATATGTGGTTCTTATGGGTTACTTGAGCTATTGCATGAAGGACTTCAATTAGAACTTCAGTGATTGAGTTCTGTGGAGTTGAATGAGGAGTTGATGGAGTTGTGTTCAGTTTGACTTAGTTGAACTAGTTGTATTTAGTCTAACTGATCAATAGACTAAGTGATGAGTGATGTGAATTAATTATTAATTAATTCACTAATTATTAACTCATAAATCAACTAAAGAATACATCAATTAACTCAGTGCATGGACAGTACAGTGGAGGCAAGTGTTAGAGGTGAGTGAAAGGGCAAGACAGCAGTCAGTTGTGACTATAGTTGTGCATGTGATTTGCCCAATCTGTGGGATTGAGTATTGCCAATGAGGATTGCGTGGTATATCCAAGGGAAATATGAATTTGGATGATTCATTCATCAGTATTCTCATGCAGTATTGCGCAGTGGAGGCAGGTAAGCAGCTAAGGTGATTTGAGCTAGTGATTGATTCAGATCTGAGCTAGTTTGTGTGTAACAGGTGGAGATAGTACTGAGTACTTGTGAGGAGTATTGTACTATGTATTTTTACATGTTCTCAATCAATATAATATACAGATATTTGGGGGTTTTCAGCTTTATGCTTTCCCCGGGTGCATACTGTGTTGATATGTGTGATTGATGCTTCAATGTGCGCATGTGAATGTTTCTTAATACTGCTAAATTGATGATCAACGTAGAGGAGGTTATGTATTATGCATGCTTCCACAAATTGTGTATAATCAAGATAATCTCTGTGACTAAGTGTCATATTATTCAAAATTTCTACATGGTATCAGAGCTAGTTGATTTGTAGAAGAGATTTCTACAGGATATCAAAGCAAGGATTGATCATCAGATCTATTATTCAGGAAGTGACTATGTTTTTTTTCTTCAGGCAGAGTCTGTAATCGGACCAGGTTTCCTCTGGATTCATCCTTCTTTTGGAAGGTGAGATATCTGGTGAATGCCCATACAGTCGATCTTTGTACAAGAAATACTTCGTTCTCACGAATTTTAGATCGGAAGCAGTTGAATTTTGAGCTGGTGGAATTCGAATTTGCAGCAGTGTTTTCTTGGTGTCAAAGTTGAAATGTCTTTCAACGGATTGCGATTGGAGTATGCCCTT
>APFE030330380.1:225725-237184 GCA_000404065.3 Pinus taeda
GTCTATTTTTAGACTGCCAGTCTAAAAATAGAACAGTCGAATATTATTAGCTCTTAATAATATTTGGACTATAAACATTATCTTATCCTCTTGCAGCACTTCAGTTCGAGCTACAGATGTGGCACATGCAACTGCCAAAAGGAAATACATTTTTCTTATGGGTTATTTGAGCTATTGCATGAAGGACTTCAGTTAGAACTCAAGTGATTGAGTTTGGTGGAGTTAAATGAGGAGTTGATGGAGTTGTGTTCAGTTTGACTTAGCTGAACTAGTTGTATTTAGTCTAACTAACAAATACACTGGTGATGAGTGGTGTGAATTAATTATTAATTAATTCACTAATTATTTACTCATAAATCAACTAAAGAATACATCAGTTAACTCAGTGCATGGACAGTTCAGTGGAGACAAGTGTTAGAGGTGAGTGAAAGGGCAAGACAACTGTCAGTTGTGACTATAGTTGTGCATGTGATTTGCACAATCAGTGGGATTGAGTATTCCCAATGAGGATTGCGTGGTATATCCAAGGGAAATATGAATTTGGATGATTAATTCATCAGTATTCTCATGCAGGATTGCGCAGTGGAGGCAGGGAAGCAGCGGAGGTGATTTAAGCCAGTGATTGATTCAGATCTGAGCTAGTTTGTGTGTAACACGTGGAGGTAGTACTGAGTACTTGTGAGGAGTATTGTACTATGTATTGTTACATGTTCTCAATCAATATAATACACAGATAGTTGAGGGTTTTCAGCTTTATGCTTTCCCCGGGTACATAATGTGTTGATATGTGTGATTGATGCTTCAATGTGCGCATGTGAATGTTTCTTAATACTGCTAAATTGATGATCAACGTAGAGGAGGTTATGTATTATGCATGATTCCGCAAATAGTGTATAATTAGGATAATCTCTATGAATAAGTGTCATATTATTCAAAATTTCTACAATATTCACACAATTCTACCTGAACCTGAAGTAAATACAGTGGTGCCACAACCGATCAAAGACCTCGCGACAAAGAAACCGTATAAGGATATATTGAGGAAGATGCTCAAAAAGTACAGGAAACAGAAGAATACAGTTAAGTAGCTGAGAGAGTTGTTGAAGGAAGCAGTTAGGGTCAAGAAATTGAAACAAAATTGGAGACTATAGGGTCCTAAACAGAACACTACTCTTGGGAAGATATTGAAACCTAGACCAAGACCCCTTTGGTTTGTTCAAAAGAAACCCAAACAGAGAAATGTCTTTTAAAGAGTAGTGAAATGCAGACAGAAGATCCTTGCATTTTCCTAGTGGAAACCTAAACGGATTTCCCCACTATTGATGTTGTTGTCCAAACCAATTATGTAGACAATATTTAGGAAGAATGCCATCTGCCCAAAGGAACATTTGAAGTTGTTGTTCAAAATGATACTGGAGAAAACACCCATGTTGATTTTTGTATGATCCAAGAAGCGACAGAGGCTGCTGTCCAAACTGACTTAATGGTAACACATGATGATGAAGTCCAGATAGAGGAAACCCCTAATTTCCTCTGGTAAGGGAAGCGATCGTTAAAAAATTGCAAAACGAACTAGCCAAGGCTCTGTAGTTGTTGGCTTGGCATAAAGAAAAAGTAGTGCCACTACAAGTCCACTAGGAATTGTGAAATAAATTTGAGGCACTTACTGTCACAGAGGATGAGACTTTCACTAATTACAAGGATGAATAGAAGAAATTCCAAGAAGTACAGGCCAAGCTGTAGAAAGCTAAGGAGAAAATGGAGAGTATTTTCTCTCTCTACTCAGATGCCATGTCATGGCGAGCACCTGCCACCAACTATGCACTGTTTCTGCTAGAAAGATACCTCTTATTGAAGGTTAAAGCCATTAAGGCTGGAAATTCAACAAAAATATAGACCACTCCAGACTTTGTCAAGTGTTTCAAAGAATAGAATGAATAGGTACAATGCCTTTTGTGCGAATTGTACATGCATAATTTTTTCTTAGAGGATGACTTAGATAGTAATCCTGACCCCTTTATAGGGGATATCCAATTTCAAGATTTTCTTTCCTTCTCCAATAATCAGATTAAATGGGCTAAAGCCCATAATACTTTTCAAAAGAGGGAATATGGCATAGACTTATGGGTTAGGGGAGAACCCACAAAACCTCTACACCTCTCTATCCAGCACAAACAATTCATGAAACAGATAGGTGTTGTGGGTCAATTAGGACCACTTCATACCGACATCATACAGGTAGGGAAGGAATACTTTCAATAAATCAAAGAAGAAGCTTTGTCTGCAGCCAAAGAAAGATGGGAAGCCTCTAGTTATAATGTCGGGAACAGAGAGCCATTTGGATTTAGAAATTTCAAAGCTTCCTCCACTCACCTACACAAATACATCAATATGGTCCTAAGCATGGGCCCTAATTGGATAGGGTACTGATACATAAGTGCGATTATTTGGTATCCTCCTGATGGGGTATCATAGTGATTACATTATGCCATATCACCGAGTGAACTAGGCTTTTACAGTGCTCAAACAGAAAAATGGTCTTAGGCTGTATAAAATACGAAGTATATCCTACTTACTCCTTGACTCAACTACACCTCAACCATCTTATTTCATGAGGGCAAGCAAAAAGGTAAGCAGAGGAGTATGTCGGACTGAGGAAAAGGTATGTGTTCTCCCCGTAATAACTTAATTAAGAATTTGTCTTCATGTTTTTATCTTCGTTTTAGGAATAAATCTAGAAGAAACAATAGAAGAAGTTGGGTAAAATTGATTATTAACAAATTGGATAAATTAGGCACAAAAAACTCACTTTCACTATCTTTTTATGCAAGGATGCAGATTGGACGACTGGTGTTCAAACGACAGAGTAGCAGCAACCAGGAAAGGAAAACGACAGTGTCTTGAGTAGGAGGGACATTGGAAGACCAGGAGGACCAATGCTATTTTGTGATGAAATCAGATCAAGGGTTGCGAAATCCTCAGGATCCCCTAATCCTGAGGATTCGCTTCTATCCATTTATTTTTCCAAAATTTATAGAAAGCCATGAGGCGAATTGAACAACTAGTTAGCAGTTTTGAGACTGTATCTATTCGTTTTGAACACATATGTTTTCATACTGTGATGTTGTAACTCTGTTATTATTTTTAATGAAGAAGATTTCATCCATAATCGTATTTTGAATATCTCTCAGCGGGGATTTCTGAAGACTTGGGCCCAGTCAATAGGAGATATGTTGCTTCAATTGTGTTATAATCATTTCTGTTTATTTTTATAATTGTTCATTACTGTTAGTCTGTAATGTTAGCACTATTCTGATTGATGTGAGGATTGATGATTCTGGTTTGTGTTGTTGTTCAGACGAGAATCTAGATTTAGTTGTGTGCTACGTTTGGGTGATAATCTTTATCAAATTGATTATGTTGGTTTAAACATTTGATTATTGTTCATTATCATAGATCTCAAGGTTATAGTTGATTGCTTTCCATGAGATGTTTACCTAGTTACTTGTTGATTAGATTGTTGTAGTTTTCCTTCATATCAAATGAATTAGTGTCAATACCAATTAGATTGTTAAGAGTGATTTTTTCTACTTGTATTCCGATTTAGGTTCTTGTAGAATAGATTAGGTGGATTTGAGAATGTTCTAAAGGTTTCTTTCAGAGTTATTTGGATTGAACTTATAGAGATAGATATTAGTGTTATTTGGATTGAACTTATAGAGATAGATATTAGTGTTTGCAATGATTCCAATCATTTCATTATGGATTGACCTCTAAACTCAGTACATATACAATGCTGACACTCTTGAAATAAATAGAATTACCCTGGGTTGAAGATTAATGTAGGTATTAAGATTTCTTTTAATAAGACATCTTAGTGCACCAATAGAGTCTAACCCAATCAGGTTTTATACAAACAGAGTTTTGATGAGCAAAACACAAAAGCAAGGTAACAGTAATTCCTTTGACACTGAAGTGATTTAGAGGAAGATGAAGGAAATTAGTGTATTAAGGTTTAAGTGAACAAAAATTATTAATACATGAGAAATAAAGAAACACGAGCATAAAATATGAACCCCAATCTCATACACTCAATTTTTCAAACATGAGGAAATATAAAACAAATCAAAAGACAGACAGGGAATTACAGCAAAAGAATTTTGGTAAATGTTCTCATGAAGACTGTTTTCATTAAGATCTGCTAAAAAATACAAAAGGATTCTATATCTTAAATAAACACCAACCCTTTCTTCTTCTACAGTCTTTGCCTATATAGATAATACAATAACCAAAACAGGTTTGTAGCTCAAAAATAATTACAATAATCCAACAATAGTAGTATAAATCTCTTAGGTACATGCATACGAAAATTTCCAAGCCTATATGCATCTAAAGATCATGTTGTTGTTGGAGTCATGGCTGGATATAAGGATCAACAAGTCGAATTTGATGAGGTGGCATTCAAGTCAACAACTGTCCATGAGTTTTTCCTCACGAAATCTTGAAAAATAGGGTCCATTGATCCCTTCAAAAATCCAAAACCGTGATAGTTGTTAGAAAACCAAGAGAAATTTTCTTAAATGGGTCCGTTGCAGACAAAAACCTCTTTCAATTTTGAAAATTTCGTTCTCATTTGTTTGGAAATCGTCCCTGAAATTACTGTGTTGTACATGAAAAAACAGAGTTTTAACTAACCATTTTTACGAAAATGCGGTGCTACGGATTTTCGTTTTTTAGTTTCAAACGCATGATAACTCTCACAGTCCCATTGTCAGCGCATTTTAAAATTTACTAAACTCACAATAGCACTGATAGTCCCATTATCAGCATTGTTCCTGTTTATTACAAATATTTCACTGACACTATAATTTTCAACATTTAAAAAAATTCAAACTTAAATAAATGTGATAACAGCTTCCTTCACGGGGATGTTTTCGATCATGGATGGCAGCAAGAACCCCATAGACTAGAGGCCTGATCCATTGCGCTATTTCCTCTTCTTACCGAAACTCATACCCTACTATGTGAACTTCTTTCTAACTTAGTTCAATCATCAATTGAAACTGAACCAAACCAACTTAAAACTATACTACAATGTGAAAGCTGAAATTTTTTTATTACAATCAAATCCACACTCAAACTCTAGTTTCAACCTGAACACCAATTATTGGAAACTAAAAACTGAAATGCCAAAATGAAAGGATGCTCTGTCTTGTGAGCTTACTTATGTACATTGTTCCTATTCTAACCAGCTAAATTTATCTTTCTTCAAGTTATATGAAACTTCCAATGCAACCAATCTAACATCTGATTTGAAAACCATACTCCTTGATTATAGTTGATGAAAATAAAAACTTGACAATATAGTGATAGCTCAAAACAAAATTGATCTTCATAGTGAAACCGTGGTTGAAAATTTGAACTAAAAAACTCTTCAATATAAATGCCTACAGGATCATCAAAGTCATAGATGCCATATGTTACTTGATCTTCAATGTATTATGTAATTTGATTATCATGGCTAAATTTTTCATGCATGTTTTCTATTTCAAATTTATAATCCAATAACAGAAAATTCCCTACTCTCAATAACAGAGTGAAGCAATATGTATTTTTGTTGTTGTTGAGAAGAAATTCCAAAAGAATGATCTTAATATGGAAAATTTTGTTGATCCTCTAAGATTACAAGCTCTATCTAAATTTCCTTGGAATACTCTTTTAAGAAATGAATCTTTTCTTCTAAGCTACATTTGCTTGACTTTGAATAAGAGGAAAGAGATGCAGAAAAAATTTATCCACTTCACCATCAGTATACCCATCATTCCACTCCCTCAAAACCTTGAATGGAAACATGATCTACTACAAATTATTTTTTCTTCATCCATGTTATAACCCAAAATCTTGTTATGGATGTTATGGACTTCGTAGATAAATATTCAATCCAATTTTTGCACTTCCCTTGGAATGAGTCATAAAATAATCTCTTGAATACATCGTCACACTTGACTTTAAGAAGATCAGTAAAGTCACGAAAATTTGTGATATGTTTCAAAGTCGGGCTCAAATAATCACCACTAAATTTTGTTCCATTTCTTAGAAAATATTCATCTTTGGCTAGATGATTAGGAAAACCAAAAATAAACTATAAAATCTAAACTTGCATACCTTAAAACAATAGTAGTATTGTCTAAGTTCTTCATTGGCCTAGTGAAATAACCATTGAATCATTTGAGCTATGAATCCTTCTAACAATGGAGTCACCATGGAAGCTTCTAACTGTGGATTCTTGAAAATGGAGTCACTAGAGCAAACACCTTGTAGCCAAATTGATATACAAATCTCTACTTACTCTCAGAGATCTGACCTTAAACAATAAAATTGTTTGGGGAAAATATGTAATTCATTCCCTAGCAATGGTGCAAAAAAGTTATCTCTTAGAGGAAACCATGGTTGTGGGAAAACCTTTAAGGTAACCTTAGACATATTTGAGGTTGAAAGTTGGCCCTTCAACCTGGAGAGGGATCTCTTCCTAAACTCAACTACTCAAGGTCACTGTAGTAGAAGGTTTGCGATTGAGTCCTATGGCCAGATTTATTGAAGAATTATTGAAATTTGGTTGCGCTATGTGGAAATACTACTATTGGACATAGAATCTAACCCAATCAGATTTTATACAAACATAATTTCGATGAGAAAAACACAAAAGAAGGGTAGCAGTAATTCCTTTGACACTTAAGTGATTTAGAGGAAGATGAAGGAAATTAGTGTAAGGATTAAGTGAACAACAATTATTAATGCATGGGAAATAAAGAAACAGGAGCATAAAATATGAATCCCAATCTCATACACTTATTTTTTCAAACATGAGGAAATATAAAACAAAGCAAAAGACAGACAAGCAATTATATAGCACAAGAATTTCTGTAACTTCTCATGAAGAATGTTTTAATTAAGATTTTCTTTAAAATACACAAGGATGCTATATCTTAAATAAATACCAACCCTTTCTTCTTCTACAATATTTTCCTATATAGATAATACAATAAGCAAAACAAGTTTGTAGCTCAAAAATAATTATAGTAATCCAACAATAGCAGTATAAATCTCTTAGGTTCATGAATATGAAACTTTCCAAGCCTACCTTCATATAAATATCATGTCTTTGCTGGAGCCATGGCTATAGATAAGGATCATCAAGTCGAATTTGATGAGGTGGCATTCAAGTCAACAACTGTCCATGGGCTTTTTCCTTACGAAATCATGAAAAATAGGGTCCAGTGATCCCTTCGAAAATACAAAACTGTGATAGTTGTTGGAAAACCAAGAGAGGTTTTTTAATGGGTATGTTGTAGACAGAAACCTCTTTTAGTTTTGAAAAAATTGTTCTCATTTGTTTGGAAAGCGTGCCCTAAATTATTGTTTGTATAGGAAAAAACAAATTTTTAACTGACCATTTATACAAAAATGTGTTGCTACTAACGTTGTGAGCACATTTTCCTTTTTTTTATTTTCAAAGACACAATAACATTGACACTCCCGTTGTCAACGAATTTTAAAATTTACTGAACTCACAAAGTGCTAATAGTCCCATTATCAACATTATTTCCTATTTATTACAAATATTTTGTGGACATTGTAATTGTTAGCATTTAAAACATTTAAAACTTAAATAAATGTGATAACATCAGCCATGGTGACAGGTACTCATCACCAAATGATAAATGTTTTCGCTAATAATGGAGGAGGCAGGATGCTTAATAAGGAGAACCTTGGAAGTCTTCATATGGTGGTGGAGGAGCCCCGAATTCAATTGAGAAAACTACTAAAGTTTCTTGAAAAACTTCTGAACTTACCTCTTGTGATTCTAGTAAAGCCACTGATGCACTAGAAAGGAAACATTCCCAACTTCTTACTACGCGAAAGATAAAATTTGAGTATGTATCGAGCAGTATAATTCCTAGGATTTTTTATTTCAATGAGTCCAACCATACTACAATCCCAACATCGATTAGGAGGTTCATGTGTTTGAAAGAATTATCTTCGTATATGGAGTCTACAAAGGTGTGAAAAACCCACTAGCCATTAGAAAGGTTGTCTTGGCTGACAAACAAACATCATCAACCTAATACTTGCTTTCCTTTTCATTTTCACACCAACCATGAATACAACCTTAAGTCCCGAGAATTACCACACCTTAGAGATCGTATTAGCAATGAAGTTCATTAAATCTCCACACCTAGTATTTTTTAAAGAGCTTGGTAGAAGGGTAGAGGAGATATTGAACCACTATCCGTCTTCATATGACACCACATGTGAGGGATGAATGGGCGCATGACTTGCACACCCATGATCCACACCTCAGCCATGGTGACATACCCTCGATGACAAATGATAAATGAATGTTTGCTAATAATGGAGGACACAATGGGCTTAATACAGAGATCCTTAGAATCCTTCATATGGTAATTTCCAAAGTGCATATATCCAACAACCCTAATGTTGATATAAAGGAAAATTTCTTGGATGGGACTCTTCATGGTATACTTTTGCATCCAGATAAGCCATTGAAAAAAAAATGACCTACTTCAAGGAAACAGGATTGGTTAGCCTATGCATTTGCCTCTTTTTTTCTACTTCTTAAAATGTGGTAATAGGCCTTTTGAGAAAATGAATCCAAGGTACTATTGATTTTGCTAAGAGGAGGCTTAGATTGTTGTTCTTAGGGAGAGAACCCTTTCTAAGGTGTTGAATAGTGATAAGGGAATCCCCCATGATCACTATCTTGGAGATATCCCAATCTTTAGCCAATTGGAATCCAAGAAGAAGCTCGTACATTTCTGTGAAATTGTTCATCCTTTAGCCAAGTCATCATAAATACTTTATTTCTTGAATTCCATCGAGATTTAAGAGAATCCCTCTCCATCTTGCCACTCCTAATAATAATATAATAATATTTAATAAAATATTAATATCTTAATCTCAAATTCAATTATACCAAATTACATCAGCTACCGTCAAAATATAAAATTGACCACATACTCAAAATAATACTAGAAATTTTTTATTAAGGCTTATACATTTTGATGTAATAACAAACCTCAGTGATACTAATTTACTTAAATGTGTAATGTTAATTACAACTGGTACATCAAGTTTGGAATGTCAAGTAGTGTTGGCATTTACCACTTTAGAAGTACAGTACATTGTGCATGTGCTTCCAGGTGATCAGATCAGAACTTCGAGATTGTGCATTATCCATTAAATGGAATGTAGAGTTTGGAGAACTTACTACTGGGTTCATGAGGATAGTAGTCACAAAAGCTATACGATATTTTAAAAAAGAAGTTATTTGTAAGAGTAATGTATCACTCACATTGTTGTGTAAAAGTACATATAATACCTCCATTATATAGCAATGGAGGAGGTCAAGTGTTGGTTAAGGATAAATATGAAAACTGGGCAGATGCTAGTCCCTATGTGAGGCTACAACACACCATACTTATCTCATAGGTAAATGAAGTGTTGGAAAAATCCAACTCTAATACCCCCCTTTAAGTGAAACATAGGGAGCAACTAAAGAAAAAAGAAAACAAGGAATGGTTCCCGACAACGAGGCCTAATTAGGTACCCATATACAAACTCTCATAAGTGGAGAAAGAGAGAAAACCCGTAGGAAAAAAAACTCCCACAAAAATAGAGAAAGATATCATTGCTCAAATTAGCATGGAGATGAAAATATAGCTCCCATAATGATCCATTGAATGGAAAGAACATAAGCCTGTTCCAATCAAGAAGTACAAAATGTTGAAGTACCAATATTTTAAAGATGAGAGTTTTGAAACCTCAATAAGGTTGGTTGATCTTTGAAGTAGGAATGTTTTAGAGACACAAGGGTGGCAAACATTGCCAACTTCTCCAAAAAATGGTTCAAAGAAACTAGGAACAAGTAAATAACTAGGACAAAGGCTTCAAACAGACACAACACCATCAGCAAACAAACAAACAAACAATGAGGCATTTAAGTGTAGCAAGTGTCATACAACAACACTACTAAATTTGTTTGAACATTGTCACCCTCACATTAATGAAACAAAAAAGATGACAATTTTCAACAAAGCAACAACAACAATATATGTCACCATCTAACTACCCCCCGTAAAATAGAACTGTGGAAGAAGCAAGAATCAACAACCTTCGTTGTTAGAAAATTTTCCCCATGAAACACAATTGAGGGTACAATGATAATCAATTATGAAAAACTAATGTAATAGAGTGATATGAATTCTTCAAACATTGTTTCAAATGATGCCATGACCATCCATCCCTAGTCGATCTTGATGGTTGGCACTAGTCCATGATTCATTCTTTCACATCTCTTCTGTAACAATCTGAATACTAGACTACTAGTTAACCAATAATGTTGATGCTTGAGTGATTTCTTCTTATGAGGATGTATAGATAGCTCTTTTTTTGTTATTTCAAATGCAAAGTTGGGTGCCAAAACATTTTCATCTTGAATTACATTTGCAGCCATGTCATCAATATTTTTATCACAATTAACACGAACATTTTCTTTAAGCACATCATAGTTGGATGTAGATGATGAGGCAGTTGCAGGATCATATCCAAGACCTGTGTCGTATGTCTGCACTAGAGGGTTAATGGGAGAAAAAATTCCCTGTCCGTTCCTCCTAAGTCCTCCTCTGGTGTATCCCATTTTTCTCAGCAATTGAGATCTAATACCAGTAGTATGTTTTTCAAAACTGAGTGTAACAAAGGCATGTGATGGGTCATTTGTGTAGGTTAACCCAATAATGCAATATAAATCAAAGCAGAATACTATAACCTACTTCTACTATCAATTTGTGGAAGCTTAAAGATCGAGCTGAATAATATAACCAGAAGAAGCAGAATCAATGGCACAATACACATGAAAATACTTTGGTGAAAGCCTCAGCTAAAAACCCCACACTATTGTATTATCATACATGGTGGAAATACATAGGAATTATACAAATCCTTAGCTCTCACAGCTAGACAGCTCTCAGTACAATCCTCACAAATGCTCACAGGAAATTTTGGCTTCTCTCTAGCCTTCCTCTTTGCCCTCCAAGCTCCTATTTCCTTGCAATGTTCCTTGTGGATGATTCACCTTCAACCAAGTGGAAAACCTTTCCTCCAAAACTATGCAATCCTCAAGGATAAATCCTTGACTGCATGCATGAGTTTTCTCCATGAGAAAACACATGCAACTGATAGTACATTTCCCTTGAACATCAATCTCAACTGGGTCTTTCTTAGAATAGACATGCATGAGTTTGTGATGAGGGAATCTTCAGTTAACTAGAGTAACACTAGTTGAGTGCATTAATGCATCAGCTGACTGTTAACTCACTATTAGTTCCTCAAATAGTTTGGAACTAATTTAACTGGACTTGACTTAGTAAACTGAGTTAACT
>APFE030330380.1:237204-265682 GCA_000404065.3 Pinus taeda
TCTAACTTGAATTTCTCCAACTAATTAATTTAAAATAAATTAATTAATTATTTCCAAGTAGTTGTTAAGACTAACTTCAATTTAATTCACAATTTAATTCAAGGACAAATTAAATTGGAATATTCTAGTTGCCATATTTCAATGCTCCCTCTCAACAAGATATGGATTCTCTGCCACCCCGATCCTGTCTCTATGGAACTCGAATTTACACTTTGACAATGCCTTTTTCAAAATGTCAGCATCTTGCTCCTCTATCGAAATATATGGTAGAAACATGATCCTCTCGACCTATGAAAAGCCACGGGCAACAAATCTTGCCTTATGCTTCTCCATACTACCATCAGCATCTTGCTTTACTTTGTAAAGCCATCGGGAACTCACAACTGACTTGTTCTCTGGTATTGGAACCACGTCCCAAACACTGTTACAAACTATGGTGTCATACTCTTCCACCATATCATCAACCCAAATTAGCTATTGCACTTCTTCATCAAAGGAATATGGCTCGGTCTCAACACATTCCCCAGTAAGGGCTATGTATCCAGTGTACCTCTCAGGTGACCTCCTCTGTCTGCGCTGAGAAGATGGTACTCCCACATTCTCTCTCACATCCTCCAACAATCTACCAGCTTCTCTTGAGTACTTCCATCCATCTCTGGAAGACTCTGCTTGAGTGGATGTCTCCACTCCTGGAACCTCTGCATGTGGCTGCTCTGCATCAATCTGAGGCTCCTCCTCCCTAGGAACCAACAGTTCCTCCACAGCCTGTAATTGGAGATCCTTCTCAAGGGAAAATCGCATGGCCTTCTGCTCATCAAACTTGAGATCTCTGGGAACCACTGTCCTCCGACTAGTAGGCAAGTACACCCGATAGTTGTGAGATGTATCAGTGTACCCCACAAATATCCCCAACTATGCTATTGGCTTAAGCTTCTTCCATGCATCCTTTGTCACATGGCAATATACCGATGAGCCAAAGATCCTGAAGTGAGCCACATCCGGTATCTTACCGGAAAAATCTTCCTCTGGTGTCTTCATCCCAAGTATGTGATGTGGGTTTCTATTATGCAAATAGACCATTGTGTTGCATGCCTCAGCCCACAAGTGAAGTGGTAGGCCTTGGTCATGCAACATTGCCCGTGCTGCCCCTACAATAGTTTTGTTCTTCCTCTCGGCGACCCATTCTATTGTGGGTTATGCGGTGTCGTTAACTCTCGTTTAATTCCTTCCACTGTACAGAAGTCCTTAAACTCTTGAGAGACATATTCTCTACTGTTGTCACTTCTCAAGGCCTTGATCTTCTTCGCTGACTCTTTCTCGACCACAACTTTGAACTCACAAAATTTTATGAAAGTTTGGTCCTTATTTTGCATGAAATAAATCCAGCATTTACGAGAATAGTCATCAATGAAAATCACATAATACCTTTTCTTCATTGTGGATGCCATCGAGAATGGTCCACACAAATCAGTTTGAACTCACTCTAAGATAGCCTCTGCTCGACTGTCTCGATCATGAAAGGAATACTTAGTGTACTTTCCCAAGGTACAACCTTTGAATGTGTCAACTTGCTCAAATTTACCTTTGGGAAGTCCTGTAGATATCTACTGCATTATCTTCAAAGCCCCATGATGCAAATGGCCCAACTGCCTGTGCCACAACTCGCCAATGGCTTGGCTTTGCACCAATTCTGCTTTCGTACTCAATGCTACACATTTATCTACCTCTAGTTTAAAGAGATTCTTCACCCGAATCCCTATCCTCTTGGTCTGACTTGTAGCTATGTGTCTTAGGAATGCCTTTCCTTTACTGAAGACAACATCATAGCCTTTGTCCTCCAACATCGCAACTGATACCAACTTCTTCTTCAGTCCAGGCACATACATCACATCTGTCAAGGTGAGAGGAGCTCCATGCTCCTTATGAAAAGAAACCGTGCTCACTCCTGAAACACCATACCTTCCGCCGTCACCCATCTCTATGCGCATCTTGAGGTCTTTCTCCTCCAAGGCACTGAATAAATTTTTATCACCGGTCATGTGGAATGAGGCTCCACTGTTAAGATACCAAACACGACCCATCATCGATGACATCGTGCATGTGATGAGGGTAGAGTCCATTTTGAACTGTGAGGCTAATGCCTCACCTTCCGATCCTTCCGAGGATCCCTTCTTGGACTTATTCAATGGGAAATTTGTCACATAATGTCCCATTTTGTGACAATTAAAGCAAATTACTTTATACATGTCACTCTTCTTCCCTTCACGAGAAGAATTCGATTTGAAATGGGAAGCCTTCCCCTTCCCTTTCCTTGCCTTACTTGCTAATGCCATATTTTCTTCATCATCGTTCTTGGATGAAGAACCATCTCATGTGCTCTTCCTAATCTCCTCTTGTATAAGATTCAACCTCAGTTGTTCCCAATCCGGCACTTTCTCCCTTCCATTCACAGTGTCCTGGTAGCTATTCCAACTCTTTGGAAGGCCAAGGAGAGCGAGGCTCACCATATCATCATCGATAGTAGTTGTTCCCACACTGCCAAGCTCATCTCTGTAGGTGATGAGCTTGTTTAGATATGTGGAAATAGTATCTCCCTTCTCTATCTTGAGTCTTCGAAGCTTATCCTTGAGCGCCAATTTCCTCTGGTCGCTACTATTTTGGTAGAGGTCCTTCAATGTCTTCCACATTGAAAATGGAGTATCCTTCCCATGGAGACTTGAGACAATATGGTTTCGAACTCCCTCAAGGATGATCCGTCTCGCCTTCGCCACACACTTCTTCCACTCAACCAACTCTTGTGCATTAGTTGAAGTTGGCTTTGGGATTTCTTGACCAATAAATTCCTTCAAGCCATTGTCTTCTAATACAGCCTCCATTCTATCTTTCCATGCTATGTAATTCGAGCTACCTTCCAAGGCATACTCGAGTCTCAAGCCATAGAACGCCATTGGCCAACCTTGAAATATGATATGAATTCGATTTGCACCTACAACCCCGAACTTCAAACTTTGAATTCTTTTCTCAGTATATTGTTCACAACTCTGATACCATGTAGAAAATTTCTACAAATCCAACTTTGATACCATGTAGAAAATCTGTGTAGGTTAACCCGATAATGCAATATAAATCAAAGCATAATACTATAACCTACTTCTACTATTAATTTGTGGAAGCTTAAAGATCAAGCTGAACAATATAACCAGAAGAAGAAAAATCAATGGCACAATACACATGAAAATATTTTGGGGAAAGCCTCAGCTAAAAACCCCACACTATTATATTATCATACATGGTGGAAATACATAGGAATTATACAAAGCCTTAGCTCTCACAACTAGCCAACTCTCAGTACAATCCTCACAGATTCTCATAGGAAATATTGGCTTCTCTCTAGCCTTCCTCTCTTCCCTCCAATCTCCTATTTCCTTGTGTTGTTCCTTGTGGATTATTCACGTTCAACCAAGTGGAAAACCTTTCCTCCAAAACTGCGCAATCCTCAAGGATAAATCCTTGATTGCATGCATGAGTTTTCTCCATGAGAAAACACATGCAACTGATAGTGCACTGTCTTTGAACATTAATCTTAATTGGGTCTTTCTCAGAATAGACATGGATGAGTTTGTGATGAGGGAATCTTCAGTTAACTAGAGTAGCACTAGTTGAGTGTATTAATGCATCAACTGACTGTTAACTCACTATTAGTTCCTCAAACAGTTTGGAACTAATTTAATTGGACTTAACTCAATAAACTGAGTTAACTAATTACAACTCAAATATAACTCAATATTATCTCCTTAATTTAAGGGATAACTCTTGCATAACTTTAGAAAGACTTCTAACTTGAATTTCTCAAACTAATTAATTTAAAATAAATTAATTAATTATTTCCAAGTAGCTATTAAGACTAAATTCGATTTTAATTCACAATTTAATTCATAGAAAAATTAAATTGGAATATTCTTGTTGCCATATTTCAACAATTAACACGAACATTTTCTTTAAGCACCTCACTGTTGGATATAGATGATGAGGCAGTGGCAGGATCATATCCAGTACCTTCGTTGAATGTCTGCAATACAAGGTTAATGGGAGAAACAATTCCATGTCCATTCTTCCTAAGTCCTCCTCAGGTGTATCCCATTTTTCTCAACAATTGAGATCTAATACCAATAGTATGTTTTTCAAAACTAAGTGTAACAAAGGCATGTGATGGGTCATGATCATCATCAATCTTCTAACATTCAACATCATCAAATGTGGAAGAATGAGAGCTTGGAACCTTAACATAAATTGTCTCTATCTCATATTTATGAAGATGACTAACTTGCAATTCAAGTTCCTGTTTAGAATCTTGCAACTTTTAAATGGCCTCATCCTTCTCAATTAGTTGTTGAGATAGGTTGTCATAATCTTGTTTTAAAAAATGATATTGCTCCAACATGGTTTCTTTTAAACAATCAAACTCATTCATGTGTTGATTATTTTTCTCTTCTAGTTGCTTCTTCAAATTCTAATTACAAAAAATCTCAACTTTCTCCTACAAGTCATTAAGGAGGTCAATCTTCTCTTGAAATTCATTTGCAAGTACATGGAGATATTTTCCCATGGTTAATTCCAAATTTTCAACCTTCAAGATTTTCTCGGCTACTAAATTTTACAAACTATTCTTAAGAATTACATTCTTTGCTTACAAAATAGCTACCACGGATTCTAACTGAAGATTTTCTTTACGAAGTTCATCCACTGCCCTTTTTTCATGAATCTCACCTACCCATCTGATGAAATTGATGAATGTGTTTTCACAACATAAAAAATGTTACGAAGGAAGGCCAGCCAATGAGTAATGATGATAATAGATTCATACTCCCAATCACCAATTAAACGGATATATGGATATTCTCCACGTTTCACTTCATCTGATCTTTCCTATGAGGCCAAACTCAGGTGAAATTGGCCAATCCATACACCAGCCACCGTAGCTATAATTTGATCTCGAGACCATGTATAAGGCCACTAACTATTGATTGAATGACGACTTCCCTGCATAGGCTTCACTCAAGTGTATTTTTTTATTATGTGTGTTGCAACCCACTGAAGTAAAAACTAGAGAAAGGGAGAGTGGAACGCTACCTAACCTGGTCATCATGGCACCCAACCGGCATGGGAATATTATCGTGCACTACGCGTAGATCCTTGGCCTCTCACTCATGTCAAATTTCATGCCAATCCATCCATAGCTGCCCATGCTGAAATTCGAACCCAAAACCATAAGGGCCTGCGTGACTCATTCATTGAAGCTTACGGAGTGGATTGTTCGGCGTCCCAGTATAGCACGTAGTGACTAGGTATTGTAGTTGTGCCGGCATAGCTTGTATACTCGATCAACTGTGCGTCGAATGGCTCCAGATTCTTAACAGAGTTTTGTACCACGTTGTGAAGCTTTGTTTCATCTGTTTTATCTGAGTCTATACTCGGCACAACATCTTGTCTGCATACAAAATGAATGTGAGGCAGTGTTTCTCAGTGTTTCCTTGAAACGATGCTGTAAATTATAGCTACACAATCGTAGTCAACCAATTGACGTGTCAAGAACATGCTCTGGAATATTGACGTGTGTCTGTTAGATGTGATAACCAAGATGAAGAACAAGAGGAGAAGCACATTCAAGAAATTTGTTCCAATAGAAACTTCTTCAAAATAATAATGAACAGAGAGAATAAATTCAAGATCATAAAAAATTTAAGAATTCATTAGTGGATTGTGAGATGAAGTATCAAAATTGGCAACCACGACACTTTTCTGCGATTGCTTCAATTGGTTGTTTTGTCCACCTATTGGATTATCTTAATCCAATTGACACTGTGATGGATTAATAAAGTGGTGAGGCGGTTGGAAAATTCATATGAATTATGAGACCACGACAACAGGTATATCCAGTCGTCCAGATTTCAAAACCCCCACCACAATTTGCAACAGATCCGACAGTCACCGAAAGACAACTCTACATATTGCCTGGCAGAAATCTCTGAAACACAACCTTTCCGAAAACCACGAATCCATCACATCAGCGAGATCCCATTCAAAATTTACATTAGATCGAAATTATCATCTCTTCAATGGATCTATAGACCTTGAAGAAATTTCGAGACCTCACTTAAAAATAAGCCCCATTCAAGGTAAAAATAAGAAACTTAAAAAAGTCAACAGGGTAGGAATTGCCTGCTCTGATACCATGTAAGAGTATTGAAATACTCACATTGTTGTGTAAATATACCTAGAAAACTTCTATTATATAGCAATGGAAGAGGCTTAAGGATAACGACAACAATTAGTCAGATACAAGTCTCTATATGAACTTACAAGTCACCATACTTAGCTCATAAGAAAATAAGGTATTAGAAAAATGTAACTCTAATATATTGGTAAGCCATTTTAGTTGATATTGGTTTTGAAAAATAAATCCTTTTGTGCCATCTTCCAATGACATTACAATAATTTGATGTTTTGTCAATGCAACATGTTGACACCATAGTGTCAATGTATAAACATAATACAAGCACACAAAAAATTGCAAGTGGTCATTGGTTCTAAAATACAGGCAAATCTATCTTTAATTTCGTCATGTTGGAGATTAGGTCGAAGTTTATATATTGTAAATAGTGGAATACGTATAACAAACTTCTGAAAGAGCTACATTGTCCTCACCTCAAGATATGGTCATAGTTCCATTGCTTCACTCATTGTCCGAAGCAATTTTCTAATCAAACACTTTCTAATTTTGTAATTTTTACGAATCGATCATGTGGATTAAACATCATGGAGTTTCATACTAATTGATGGGTTATTCTGTGGAAATCCATCTTGAGCATTGATCATCACGTTTGGGATATGATTTAATCACTTACTCAAAGTAAGAATTTGAAATTTTGCTACATTTATTGATTAATGATGGTGCATATTAATTATGATTTTAGGAATATGGGTTTCATCATTCACTAAAATTATTGTTATGAGTTTTTTTCACCAGGGAAAAAAATTTAATTTTTATTAACAAAAGTAGTTATATACTGTTAAGACTTATGATCTCTATTAACAAAAGTAGTTATATATTGTTAAGACTTATGATCTCTATATACGACAAGAACACAAAAAACAAACCCTCCGCTGGGAAAGGAAATGGAAGAAGCACTAGATATACAAAATGATAACATAAAACGAGAGATTACTAGCCAAACTCAAAGAGACCAGATACACAAAATGATAACAAAACCAAAAATAACCTGCTGACTAAAAAAAACAACTCAAAAAAGACTAGCATGGGACTAATAAACATGCCTATGACTAAGAAAAAATAGGTAGAAATTAGCAACTAAAACAAAAAGGAAGGAGAAAATAAAAAAACTTGTTAGAACCTAAAGCTTCCATAGCCACTAGAAATTCCTTAGATAATTAGCATATAACCCCCAGTGGAGCAAATCTCCAACAGTTTGAAAGTTTACTTTATTATTATGCCAAGAAGTGTTTTACATCCCAATATAAGGGAGATGTCATGTAATGTTATATTTAAAAATAATAAAATAATACTTAAATTAACAAATTAAAAAAAAAAAAAGATGTCTACTATAAACAAAACACATCAATTTCCACCATAATTTTACATCAAACTTTATATAGAAAGATAAAATAATTGAAAGTAAAAAATAATTTACTATAGATTATAAATAACATAATAAAATACTTTAATGTAGAAATTAATGTGTAGAGTCAAAATTGCTCATGAAATTTACTAAATCACAAGACTTGAAGCTACTCTACTGATCTGCAGAAGTTAATTCACCATCTAGAACACAAATCATAGACATGAAAAATGAAACATCATGCACACACATATATTTATCTTGAGGAAAGCAACTGCTCAAAACCTCTTACTGTCTATATTATAATAATCAAATAATAGAGACGAAATACATATGCTTCCTCAAGCCTAAGCTCCTAAGATTTAAAACCCATTGCACACAATTGAACTTCATGTCCCTAACTCAAATTAATTGATCTAGACTTCTATTGTTTTAGGGATCAACTCAAGTAAACTGAACTTCAACTCATTAAATCAAATTGAGTGTTCCTAACTAAGTGAAAAGAACCATGTTACCTCAGTTAACTCCTCCATGTTGTCTATTGATGTGGAATTTCATATTTCCTCAATTTGATTAAGGAAAAAAAAAAATCAAAATTGAGAATTTATTGCTACATTTTCAACAGTCCCTCTATGCAAGAAAGGGATTATCAACCACCCCTATCATTCACCTATGGAATGTACTACATGCAACACCTCTCACAGTTGTTGCTGCTACTGCAACATCTTTAACTGAGAATCATCCAAAAACTGAATCAATTGTGTCTGTAATTGTCTACTAGGAAAAATATGTTGTTGTTGACTTTGCTACCAAGCCTCCTGCTCTACTATCAACACTCCTCTGCACTCCTCAGTATCTGAATGACACTAATCCTACTTCTAATGAGTATTGTGGGCCCCCATAGAAAGGTAATGATCCATGAGGAGAATTCCTCAATGGACCCTGCCTAAATTTTTGCAACTCCTGGACTAAGGATCTACATCTCTCCACCTCACTCCTGGAGGTATATCTTCTTGTGCTCCCTCTACCCACTTGGCTAGAACTCTCCCCCTGTTGGAGGTAACTGCTTGAGTGGATGTCTCCACTCTACTTATTTTCCTCTTCTCCATTTGTGACTACTCCACAACTTCCTAAAGCTTCTTTTGAGGCTGCATGTTGAGAGGTCTAACATGCATCCTCTCAACCATCATATCCCTAGTCTCTTCCTTTCTCCTTAAGGCTTTGCATGCATCTTCTACCTCAAGTGCATACAAGTTCTTGATTCGAACCCTGATCTGCTTCACCTGTCCCATGGGTATGTGTCTCAGGAATGTGTTTCCTTTGTTGAAGATCATATCGTAACCATGGTCTTCCAAAATTGCAATGGATAAAAAAACATTTTTTTAGAACTGGAACAAACATCACATCCTTGAGTCTAAGAGGGGAGTGTGAATTGCTCTAAAAGGTGACTGTACTAATCTTGATCGCATTGTACCTTTTTTCGTCTCCAAACTCAATGTTCATGTAGAGATATTTCTCCTCCAGGTCACTGAAAATTTCTATATTCCCCGTCATGTAGAACGAGGCATCACTATCCAAGTACCACATGCTCCCCATTATTGTGCTCATTATGCATGGAGTAAGAGTGAAGTCAAGCTCGAACTATTAAGCCAAAGCTTCACGCCACTGTAGGCTCCTTCTTTCTTTCCTTCTTGTGTGGACACTTCATGGCATAGTGCCTGAATTCATGATAATGAAAGCACTTGATTCTGGGCAAGTCTTTCTTCTTTCCCTCTTAGCTAGAATTATCCTCACCTTGGGACTTCTTCCCCTTCGCATTCATTCATTTTGCAATTAATGTAAAGTCATCTTCCTCTTCTTTGAATGAGGTCTCATTTCTGGTATTCTGCCTTATTTCCTCTTGTACCAAATCAGACCATATGTGTTCCCAATTCAGTAGTTTCTCCCTCCCATTCACCGAATCTTGGTAGTTGTGTCAACGCTTAGGAAGGCCTAAAATGGCTAGGCTCACCAAATAATCATCTGCTACAGTAACACCAAATTGACCAAGTTCATCACGGCATTGTGTGAACCTTCTCAAGTACTATGGAATTATCTCATTCTTCTACATATTGATATTTCGAAGCTTGTCATTGAGCACCAACTTCCTATGGTCACTACTACTCTAGAAGAGATCCATCAATTCTTGCCACATTGCATGTGAAATCTCTTTCCTATGGATATTTGAGACAATATGGTCTCGTACTCCCTCTAATATGATTCTCCTCACCTTGGCTACACACTTATTCCATTCTGCTAGATCTTGAGAATCAGATGTTGCTGGTTTCGGAATATCATTATCAATGAATTCCTTCACCCTGTTATCTTCTAGCACTGCCTCCATGCGGTCCTTACAAGAAACATAATTCGATCTTTCCTCAAGGGCATACTTGAGCCTTAGTCCATAGAAATCCATCCTTCTAACTCTGAAAAATTGATCCTACAAATCACCTCCTCCTGCAATGACAACTTCGAAATCTCTGCTCTATAATGAATCTAGATCTGATACCATGTAGAAATTAATGTGTAGATTCAAAAATACTCATGAAATGTACTAAATCACAAGACTTGAACCTACTCTACTGATTTACAAAAAGTTAATTCACCATATAGAACACAAATCATAAACATGCAAAAGAAAACATCACACATGCACAAAGATTTATCTAGGAGAAAACAACTGCTCAAAACCCCTTACTATTGATATTGCATTAATTAGATAATAGAGAAGAAATAAATATGCTTGATCAAGCTTGAGCACACCCTACAAGTGTATATTTTATCCCTCTTCTTGGCTAACTGACTCTAGCCAACACAACCAATTTTCAAGCTCTACAAGCTCCTAATTCCTTGTGTTGTTCCTTGAGGAATTAGCCCCTATTAATTAGGAAATTCCTTCATCTGGATTGCGCAATTCCTTGATGTCCTTCCTTTGACTCCATGTACCACCAGTACACATTGGAATATGCTACAACTAATAGTACACTTCCTTGGAACCTCCATCTCAATTGGGTAACTCGAATTCTCTGAATGCATGAGGTAATTTAGGCTGATTAATCGGTTAACTAGTTGATAATTGAGTGTAGTTGAAGTTCCACTTCCACAACTTAACCTTTCACTAGTTCCTCCAATAGTTAGAACTAGTTTAACTGACCTTAACTCAATTTAACTGAATTAAATTGCTAACAACTGAAATTAACTCAATTGTTGGGATGGGGTCCCCTGGGTCAAATTTTGTAAAGTTTTGTTAAATATTGTAAAGTATCCACATTTTGAGGAGTGGAGCGCGAGTAGCGCGGGTCTATAGGAGTCAAAGGGGCTTTAGAAAGGTCAAAGCCCCTTAGTTTGTTAAGATTCAAGTTGTTTTGAGACCCGCCCGTGGTTCTCTGACCATGGTATTGTAATAAAGAAGAATTATAAAGGAAGTTATAGAAGAGTCATAGGAGAGCAAAATATAAGTAATAATAGTGCATGATTTGGGTCTCATTTTACCTATTCTATAATTGGGCAAAGGGGAAGGCTCCTGCAAATGTGTGCGCGGAGACCTTGATAAGTCTGTAGTTGAGTGTGCGGGCCCCTACATCTATGTGAGCAAGGTTGGGAAGAACTGTAATTGAAGATCTGAAGCATAATAAAGGTTTATTTTGAAGAACTATTTGTGTATCTGTGTATTATTGTTTTATCTCTGAATTTACTGTATTTTTGATCTGTTGAATGCAATTAATCAGGAAAAACACCTACGAAGACATAGATCTATTTATTTATGTGATGTTATGCATGTTTAGTGCAATTATCTAAGGACATAAATATGATAATTGTTAATTATTGTAAAGTTTGTATTTTAAGGGTTGGTTGCTTAGGGTTTTCTCTTAATGTTCTATAATAAAAAGGCCCTTGAGCCACATTGTAACTAAGTTCAGAGGCATGTAGCCACCACATCTCTTTTCAGAGATAAGCTATCATCACCCGAGCTATCTTATTTCCATTCTATTTGTAAGCATAGTTTAGCATTTTTCTATTAATCAAATAATTTTTTCTTCTTTTGCATCTCTATGTTTATGATTATATTTGTAGGTTGTTGCATTCTTGTTTAAGTTTGGATTAGTGGTATCAGAGCGGTCTTCTCTTTCTCTATTTTTATTTGCATGTCCCCAATGAGGTCAAGGTATAAGGAGTTAGGGCTCGATCTAGTTGAACCATTGCAGGATCAACCTCACAAAACTCAACAACTTCCCATGGCAAAAGAAAAGAAAAATGAGGGGGCAGGAGATCCTTTCAAAATGTTGCTCGATGAAACTCTCGAGCGACTAAGGGACATGATGATGGATAACATTTCCCATATCCTTTGACGGCTACCCACAGGTGATGCATCTTCATTCAACAACCACTCCTTTTAAGGTACAAGTTAACTTAGATATTCCCATATTCGAAGGCCTGATAGATGCAGACGTCGTAGATAAATGGTTAACTCTATTGGAAAGATATTTTTCAGTTCACGACTTTTCCAATTGGGAAAATATTACGTTTTCACTTCTCAAAGCTACCCCACATGTCAAGGACTGGTGGGAAACCTACTGTGAACAAAAGGATGAGAGCGAATCCTCATTGTTTTCAGCTGCACCCACTTGGAATTCTTTCCGAGACACCATCAAGGAACAATATTACCATGTCGGGAGCTATGAAGATAAATACATAAAGTGGACCACGCTATGGTAGGGAAGGGACCAAGATGTGCCGAAGTTCAAAAATACTTTGCATACCCTTTGCACAAAGCCAAGTATCAAGGATACTGAGCAGCATTTGGTGCTCAAGTAAAGCAGTTGCCTACATAAGTACATCCAGTATGAGATGGAGTTCCTAGACATTTCCTCACTCGGTATGATGTATCGGTATGCTATAAAGATTGAGCAGAATTTTGAACAAAAGAAGTGGGACTTTGGATTTGTGAATACAAAGCAAGGAAAAGGTGCCCCCAAACCATAGAACAAGGGACCAAGCCAAGGTGGGGCTACCCAGGATAACCCGTTGAAGCTGTAAGCAAAGAACAACGCCACGAAGATGAAGAAGGACACAGGAAAATGGTGTGAGTTCCATAAGAGATCCACTCACAATACAAGTGAGTGTTGGGCCAAGCAGTCACTAGTGGCCGAGCTGAAGGCTTACAAATTAGATGCAGGTTCTGATTTTGAATCAAGACCCGATAAGGGGATTGACAAAGGGAAGCAGATCATTAATGTGAAGCCCAATGCCACCGTGGCCACCACAAAGATCCAGAGGAGGGGGAATTCCTCTTCCACTCTCAGATGTGGGTGAAGGGTTCTCCACTACAGTTTCTTATCAATAGAGGGAGCTAAAAGAACCTCATTTCAGCAGAAGTGGTGAAGTAGTTTGTCCTAAAGACTAGAGAACATCCACAACCATACACCATTGAGTGGCTTCACCAAGGACGATATCTTCATGTTAGCCAACAATGCCGCCTTCCCTACAGCATCAAGCCCTTCACAGATGAGGTAGTGTGTGATGTTGCTCTTCTTGAAGTTTTTTATGTATGATTAGAAAAACCATACTTGTGGAAGCGACATGTTGTATATGAGTCTAGACATTTATTTGTGATTATTACTTTGGCTAATAAGTTGTACAGGATACCGGAGGTAGCCCCGCCTACCTCCATCTCTTTGATCACTACAAAGAAATGCAGTAAGATCATTTCCCATACCAGGAAATTGTTTTCCTTATGATTTTCCCCCAAGGAAAGAATAAGGTTATGGACACGACTTCTAGGAAGGGATCCTCTGCACAACAGCAATAGATGGACAAGGTCATGGAGGAGTACAAGGACATTTTTGCCTCACCCACAGGGTTACCTCTGCACTGTTAGGTCAAGCACTCCATCGATCTGACCCTGGGCGGGCCACTGCCCAATGGACCGATCTATTGATGCTCTGTTCTAGAGAACGATGAGATCAAGAGGAAGATTTAGGAACTACTACAGAAAGGGCACATCAATCCAAGCTCATCACCCTATGGGAGCCTGATTGTATTGGTACAGAAGAAGGATGAGACCTGGAGGCTCTGTATTGACTATCGGGCGCTGAACAATATCATTGTCCGAAATAGGTACCCAATCCCACGGATTGATGACCTTCTAGACTAGCTCACAGGGCCAAATATTTTAGCAAGATTGACTTGAAGTTAGGTTATCACCAAGTGCCTATCGAACCCTTTGATGTGTGGAAGACTACCTTCAAATCCAAGGAGAGCCTTTTTGAATGGTTGGTTATGCTATTCGGATTAACGAATGTCCCTGCAACCTTCATGAGACTGATGGATGGCATTTTTCATCCCTTAACCAATGCATTTGTGGTGGTGTATTTAGATGACATCTTGAACTTCAACGGAAGTTGGGAAGAGCACATCCACCATATTTGACAAGTCCTTCAAACCCTTCAACAACACAAGTTGTGTGCTAACTTGGATAAATGCACCTTTGGCCTAACCCAAGTTCAATATTTGGGGTACATCATTGATGAGCAGGGTGTACATGTGGACCCATCCAAGATACAAGTCATTCAAGATTGGCCAGCCCCAACCACTCTAACAGAGATTTGTAGCTTTTTGGGTCTTGCCAATTTCTAGCATAGGTTCGTGATGGGGTTCTCTCATATCACTTGGAATTTAAGTCAAGTCACCAAGGGCGGAGCAAAAGAAAAGTTCTTTTGGTCGGAAAGCCAACAACAAGCATTCTCTGAGTTGAAGAATCACCTCTATTATGCACCAGTTCTCACATTACCAGACCTACAACAACCATTTGAGATTGAGATAGATGCCTCTGAATATGCTATTGGTGCAATTCTTACTCAACATGGGCATCCACTGGCTTACCATAGTGAGACACTTTCAGACATAGTCTGAAAGTACCCCACTTATGACAAAGAAATGTATTCCATTGTGTAGGCTTTCTGTCAATGGAAGCATTACATTCTGGGGAAGGAAACGGTCATCCACACAGAGCACTGACCTATACAGTTCATACAGACACAAGGGAAGTTACAAAACGATCACGATCAGAAATGGTCCACCTATCTGCAACAGTTCCATTTGAACATTAAGTATAAGAAGGGCAACACCAATAATGTCATTGATTGCCTCAGCCGACCACCGGTCATGGCAATAATCACTGTGCTCAGCTCCTGTGGGCACAAGACATTGGGGTGGCTACATCTTTACAAGAGCGATCCAAAATTTGGCAACATATACTAGACACTCCTAGAAGGGAAGAAAGTTTCAAATTCTCACCTTTAGGATGCACAGTTATGCCACTTGGGATGCATATGTGTTCCTTCAAGTGAGCGTGCCAAGATTATTTGGGATGCACACTACAGTCAGGTCATTGGACATTTCGGAGTAGAGAAAATAGTGGCGGTATTACAAAAGTATTTTTATTGGTCAAAACTTCTTCAGGATGTTGGGAAGTACATTAGATCATGCACCGTCTGCGTCATTTCCAAACCAACCATCAAAAAGCAAGGCATGTATACTCTTCTACCTACTCCTAGTCGGCCTTGGGAATTTGTCTCCAAGGATTATATGTCGGGCCTTCCTTCTACTAAGCACGACAATGATTGTGTTTTCATGGTCGTCAATAGATTCTCTAAGATGGCCATCATGGCGCCCTGCAAGAAGAGTATCATAACAGAGGCCACTACTAAGCTTTTCTTTGAGCAAATGCGGGCACACTTTGGGATCCCACACTCCATTATGTCAGATCAGGATAGTAGATTCCTGAGTGCATTTTGGTCAAGTCTCTGGTTGATGTTGGATACAAATCTCACTAAGTCCACGGCTTTCCATACCCAAAATGATGGCCAAACAAAGGTTGTGAACATGATGTTCGTACACATTCTTCGAATGTACAACTCGAAGCATCCACACACATGGGATGAAAGTCTCCCCTATGCCCAACACAACTACAATAGATCTCTCCATAGATCAATAGGCCATAACCCCTTTCAGGTAGGGCTGGGATTTCAGCCATTATTCCCCATTGATGTGGCCCTATCGTTTGCAGCCACTCAGCTAGATTCAGCTCAAGTGCATTCCAAAGTTGAAAGGGCTAAAAGCTTCATTGAGCGCATTCAACACATTCTCCAATAGGTCCATGATATATTTGACAGAGCCAATGCTAAGTACAAGCAACACCATGATCAACATCGAGTGTCGCACAAGTTCCAGGTGAGCGACAAATTTTGGCTTCATTTGTATAAAGAGTGCCTTGCTCTACCCTACCACAAGCTTTCCCCACTCCGATATGGGCCTTACACCATCACCAAGGCCGTCGGTGACAATTCCTTCGAGCTCAACGTCCCAATGTTCCTTAGTCTGCACCTAGTGTTCAATGTAGATCACCTTCGGCCATACTTTCCACCATTGTTGGACACATATGACATTGCAGAACAACTCACACTAATAGAGCTCAACCCGAACTACATGGAACAAGCCACAATTGATCAAATCATGGAAACAGAGATCAAGAACACTTGGCAACAGAGGATACAACTATATCGAGTTTTCAAAGCAAGCCAACTCCTTCACCAAGGTAAATGGCTCACCAGGGACCAAGTTTAGCAGAATTTTCCTCATCTCATGGAGGAACTCAACGCAATGGGAACCATTGCTCCCTAAGGGGGGAGGACTAATCTATGTGGATATTGGTGGCCACCTACCTATTCCACTTAGACCCTCACCATTTTTTTTAAATTTTTTTTTAGTTTTTCAGTTTCCTTAATTGTAACACAGTTTACTATTTTTTCGGGTCCTAAACTTCCGTAGCCATTTTGAGGCCCTCAACGACATTTTTTTTTTAGAAAAATTCAGAATTTTTCCAAACAAACATTGTTTAGGGCCTCAAAATGGATATGGAAGTTCAAGACCCAAAAAGCTGCCAAAAATAGTAAAGTGTGCTACAATTAAGGAAACTGAAAATTTGAAAGAAACAATGGTGAGGGTCCAAGTGGAATAGGCGGGTGGACACCAATATCCTCCTGGATCAAAGCTTATTAAGCCAACAAATGTTTCTATTGCTGGGACCAAGATTTATCTAAGGAATGCGTGATGTGGCATAAGTTGATACCGACTAAGAAGGAGATTGCGAAGTAGATAGATCAGAAGATGCATGATTTTGTAGCTCAAGGAAATAGGAATCGACGCTTGTCGAACGAAGAGTGGTTGCAGAGATACCTGTATATAGAGGAACACAAAGTTTTATTCTACTCTTTTCCATGTGAATTATATGAATGGTTGGCTAAATTGGCGTATTGTCAACCTACCTGGAAGTTGATAACCCTATTGTGGACTCCAAAGTTAGTGAAGCACCTAGAAGGATCAGAAAATAAGGTTGCAAAGTTTGTTGATTATTGGAACAATAATATTTTGGGTGGATTTATTACCGAGTTCACGATTGATACGTCTGCTAGTTATATCGACGCTGAAGGCCAGTTTTTCAAAGAGCCAAGAGGTAACTATCTAAAGTATCTGAAAACTTTTATTAAAATGCTATTGTGCAAGAAATAGGTTATGTCACTAAATTTATGTTTAGATGAGACTCAACAGGAGCTATGCGAAGTGGGAAACAGTTAAGAAAATATCTAGATACAATTGTTGAGTATAGTCCTCTCTTGGGAGCATCTAATGGTGAAGAAGAAAGTAATAGTCCAAAGACACCCCGAGGTGTGCCGCAATTGATAGATCAGGGTACTTTGGGAATACCACATCCATCCACTCCACCTCCACCATCACCTCCACCTCACACACCTACACCTATGCCTCCACCTCCATCTCCACCTCACACACCTACACCTATGCCTCCACCTCCACCTTCGTTGTTCAGTATGGTGAACACTATGAAGATGCCTATATTCAGGGGTCTTGGGACAGAAGACCCTGATCAATTCTAGTTTATATTAGATGTTGTGTGGAATTCACAACATATAACAAATGATGACCTGAAGAAACCGTAGTTTGTCATAGCATTGCAAGACAGGGCGTTGAGTTGGTATATTAAGTACAATACGACTTATCTAGTTGCATCATTGAAAGACACAAAAGATGTGTTGAATAATGAATTCAGAAAACCTAAGTCTCAAGCCAAATCTGTGACTGAGGTCAAAGAAATTAAGCAGAAGGTGAATGAATCTGCATGGGATTTTGATCAAAGGTTTAAATGTCTACTACAATAGGCTAATCTACAGATCTTGAATGGGCAACATAAGGATTGGTATATTGCCTCATTGTTACCTCATTTGAGATTACCATTTTCATAGCAGAAGCTTGGATTGTAGGTTAAAGCGTTAGAAATTGCTATGAATTTGGAGGCTTCACCTATTCAAGATATGAATCTGGGAATCCAACAGATTCAGTCATAGTTGGATAGCCTGCATTTGGAATTGCAGGATCTCAAAAAGGGAAAGAGTTCCAAAATGAGACTCATGCTGAAGTATGGTGCTTAACGTGAAAAGGAAATGGTCATGACAAGGATCATTTCCCAGTATATCAAAACAATCTAATTAGGGGAGGTCATATCCCCCTAAAGCCAGAAAATTTCATTGGATCAAGTAAGAGTGTATTGTCATGGTGCGTTATCTTCCAAATAATAGGAAAACACTCAACATACAATTTCCATTTGTTGTAGAAGTTCATGCAAACTCCCCAACAATGATTATGCAATTTCTGTAAATTTGTAGGCCATGATGAGCACAATTGTCGAAGCTATGAGTTAATGGTGGATAGAGCCTCGACATATAGAGTACAAGATGAGACTCATTTGCAACACGATCAAGGCACACTTGCAGCGCACGGAGAATTCCAGGGATGAGGAAGAGGACAAGGGGAAGGATCTGGAAGAAGTAGCGAAAAGATTATCTGTTACAATTATGAGGAACCAGGCCACTTCACACGAGATTTTCAAAATCTGACACACCCCTCTTGTTAGTATTGTCGACAGTTTGACTATGTAATAGAAGATTTTCCTTTACCCGTCACAAAAATGCAAGAGAAGAAGAACCAGCAGCCCATTCAAAACATCCATATGATGAGGTCAGAACCAAGCGAGGATGGCCCCAATGTTAATGTATTTACGTGGAGTGGTATAGCTACAAGGGAAGATAAATGCACAGGGAAACAGCTCGAAGAGAATCCTTGGGTTTGCAGGGCTGTTGACAAAGATACTGAATTTGATTTGCATAAGGAAAAGGAAACATTTATGGAGGCAAAGAAGAGCTTTGTGGATTTAGGAGCTTCCACATCAAAGAATCTGAGTGTGCGAAAGGAAAAGCCTGAAGAGGTCATTGCCGCGTAGGAAACAGATACTTCAGTATTAACATCCTTCTTACAAACCTACATGAAGATCTTAAGGGACCAGAAAGCTATGAAAGGACTGCAAGAATTAATAGACAACTATTCTGGAAAGGGTAAGTCATTGCTTGAACATCATGCAGTGCATAAAGTAGACCAAAGTAAGAAAAGGATTGGTTGGGAGATGAGATTGACTACCTAAATTAGAGAATTTGAAATGGACTAGGTGATCCTAGATTTGGGATCTAATGTGAATGTTTTGCCTAAACAGAACTGGGAAAGAATGAGAAAGTCAGTGCTACAGTGATCCCCAATTCAAATGCGAATGGAGAACAAGCAGAAAATTATTCTTATGGGACGCTTACATGGAGTAACCATAGACATCAAAGGGGAGCGTGTTGTAGCTGATTTTGAGGTAATAGAAATAGTGGATGGTAGTAATCCCTATCTGGTGCTGCTTGGAATTGATTAGGTGTTTTATATGAATGCGATCATCAACCTAAAGAAGCGCAACATGATGTTTGAAAAGAAGGAATTAAGAGTCATTGTTCCATTGGATCCGGCAGAGGGTGTGTGGTATACTGAACCAATTTCAGATTACTATGAGGAGGAATATATTGAACATATCTATAAGCTTACTGCGCGGAACGAGGATTGGATCAATCCAACGGTGGAGCTCGAGCATTGGAAAAATAGATTGCTTGAAGTATCAACATTGCGATGCAACAAACTTACTAAATCACTCTGGTGTATATCCACTAAGGTACGCAATTTATCATATTATGATTCCTTAGAAGATGTAAATTTGTTTCTTGATAGATTTGAAAGGGATGTACTGGAGGAGCATCAGTTCCAGGCATTCGACATCGCATTGAGGGCTACACCTATCAGATGGTGGGGTACACATAAGAATAGTTTTGTAGACTAGAAGGAGTACCAAAGGATGATGGAGTTGTGATTTGGCTATGCAAATACCCGCATTACTGAAAAATATACATGGAAGGATGATCTATGCGAGCATCTGGCTCGTTGGATGAAAGCATGGGGAGAGGAACCATGGCCTGAATGGTTACACATATTCTTCCATACCTTGGATACTATTTTGATGAATTGGTATTCAGAAATAGAACTGCAACATGGAATGACAGAGTGGGACATTTTAAAGGAAAACTTTCTACTAACATTCAGTTTGGAGGATGGATTCAAGAGTATTGATGAAGAATTGTAGGAGATCAAGGCTGCAATATTCAGAACCCCTGTAGAGCCTATCACATGGTTACAATCTGACTAGAGTACACAGTTGCACCATGCTCTAGAATGCTACAATATTACCATAGAAGAAGGTGAGGAAGACCCCAAAAATATCGGTATCCCTTAATCAGGAGGACAACATGAAGTTGTTGGGCCTAAGGTAGAGGTGCTTGAAATTTCAAAATCATTAAATACCAAGCAAGTAAACATTGGGTTGGAAGCGCAACTGAAGTTCATGAATATAGGTGATTACTGGGATGAGGACACAGTTGACAAGGTCGTGGAGTTATTGTGGGAATATTAGGAATTGTTTCCAACAAATTTATCTGATCTAAAAGGGATATTAGGTGATATGGGTGTTATGAAGATCAATCTGAAGCAAGATGCAAAGCTGGTAAAGAATCACCCATACTAATTGAATCCTAAATACAAAGAAAAGGTGTGCGACGAACTAGATAAGATGTTCGCGGCAGGAATTATTGAGCCTATATAAGAATCAGACTGGGTTAGTCCTATGGTGGTTTAGGAGAAGAAGACAAAGGGAAAGATCAATATCGATGTATATCTAAGGAAGTTGAATGATACTTGTGTACATGATCCATTCCCTACATTGTTCATAGATGAAGTTTTGGAAAACATTGATGGTCAAGAAGCATACTCTTTTACAGATGGATTCTCAAGATATCACCAAATCAAGATCGCGCCAGAAGATTGAAGTAAGACTACCTTCGCTACAAAATGGGGATCTTTTTACTATACAGTTACACCCTTTGGACTTAAGAATTCCCCTGCGATCTTTTCTAGGGTGGTAGTAGCAGCCTTTAAGGAATTTATTCACAAATTTTTGGAGGTCTAATTTGACGATTGGACGGTGTTTGGGCTAGTTAAAAATCATGTTGCAAGTCTTTGCCTACTTTTGAATACTTGTTGGAAGTATCATATTTCCTAAAATCTGAAAAAGTGTATATTTTGCATAACATATGGGATACTTTTGGGTCACATTGTTTGTAAGAAAGGGTTGATGGTGGACCCTACTAAAATTGTAGTGATTATCAATTTAGAGGCCCCAAGGAATGTAAAACAATTGCATGCAACATTGGTCCATACAAGATACTATAGAAAGTTTATCAAGGCATATGTGTAGATCACCGCGACCATGGAAAAATGATTGAAGAAGGATGCGATATTTTGTTGGGATAATGATTTCCAAAAAAACTTAGATGTTTTGAAGGAAAAGATGGTTACAACACCTATTCTAGTATTCCCTGATTGAAAGAAATAATTTCATGTTCTTGTGGATGTGTCCTGCATAGCGCTAGGAGTAGTTTTAACCCAACTAGGCATAGGAGATATTGACCATCCGATTGCATTTGCGAGTAGAAAGTTGTCCAAGGCAGAGAAGAATTATTCAACCACGGAGTCGGAAGGGTTTGCAATGGTATATGCAATCCAAAATTTCAGGAATTATTTGTTGGGTACCCACTTAAAAATGTACATAGACCATTCAGCTTTGAAGTATGTGGTCAACAAGCTTTTTTTTGGGGGGGGGAATTTGTAGGTGGATACTACTATTTTAGGAGTATGACTTTGAATTAATTGTGAAGCTAGGGATATTAAATGTTGGACTTGATCACCTTTCATGGATTAAGAATGGTGAAGAACGTACAAGCCTTGATGAAGGATTTCCTAATGTGCAGCGCTTTATTGTGTGCATGGTAGATGAAAATTTTGTGGATATCATCCAATTCCTGTCTACATGTGTATCCACTAAAGGATATGCGATGTAGCAGATGAAGGAATGGTGGTCAGGGTCATGTATTTTTCTGTAAGTGTAGGAAATTTGTATAAAATGGGCTCAAATGAAAATCTGTGCAGGTATGTACCGAATTATGAAAGACAAAGTATCCTTGCTGAAGCACATGGAGGATTTGTTGGAGGAAATTATGTTGGAAGAGCGACTGCGTAGAAGATCCTATGTGTTGAGTTGTGGTGGCCAACTGTGCACAAATATTCTAACGAATATTATGGGGCATGTGATGTTTGTCAGAGGACCGAGAAGCCATCATGGAGGGATAAATTGTCTTTGAACCTACAAGTCTCGTTACAGGCATTCAATAAATGGGAAATAGATTTTTTGGGACCTATTCAACCACTAGGAAAGAAGATAGGAGCACGCTACATCATCATGGTGACATAATGCTTGACCAAGTGGGTTGAGGTGCAACCCGTGAGGGATTGCAGCGCAACTATAGGTGTGAAGTTTATATTTAAATACATTATATCTAGGTTTGGATGTCCTGAGATTTTTATGAGTGATAAAGGCTTGCATTTCCTAAATGAAACGATTGTTGCTTTGCTTGAAGAATCCCAGATGTATCATCAAAAAAGCACGATGTATCATCCTCAAGGAAATGGAATAGTTGAAGCCTTTAATAAGATCTTGGAGAATTCTTTGAAGAAGATCTATAATGAAAATAGGAACGATTGGGATGTGTGTATACCAGTTGTTCTTTGGGCATATAGAACTACATGTAAGAAGTTGACTAGACAGACACCATTTAAGCTGGTTTATAGACAAGAAGAAATGATGCCAATGGAGTACATAGTGCCCAGTTTGAGGATTGTTGCAGTTGCCTCACGCATATACTTGAGTTAGATGAAGATTGCTTCTTGGCAGGCTTTCATAAACAGGCACAAAGGCTCGTGAAAAGGCATGGCATGATCACCACATTAAGCAACACACCTTTAAAAATGGAGATTTAATACAAATGTATGATAGCAAGTTTACGAAGTTTCCAGGAAATTTTCAGATTCATTGGCTGGGACCATACATCGTTAAGGAGATTATGGATGGAGGTGCAATTCATCTCACAAAGCTAAATGGGGAGTTATTTCCAAGAAGAATCAAGGGGAGCCAGTTGAAGTTGTATAGGGGTGATCTCGCCCTTACGCAATGACTATATGGATGTAGGACAATCTTAGTACTTCAAGAAGTTGCAAGGAAGTGTGGGACTATAAACTATGCTACAAGAAGGACAATTTGGTGAAGCGAATGGGTTGCGCGATGGTTAGGAGAAAGGCACATATGGGAGTTGTGCTATTAAGGTGGGTCAAACGCAGCCTATCTAGAAAGTAACCGTTGAAAATATTATAGATGATTGGATGGCTATTTTCTGTTAAAGGGAGCGGGGGGAAGCATTTAAGGAGCATATATTTGGAAATATGCCACCAAAATAGCATTAATGAAGGAGATCTAGAGGGAACCGATGGATTTGAATTCAAAAAGGGCTATAAATATAGCATCCCACTCCACATTTGAACACTTTGCTTCTAGAGAAATTGCCTTGATATTTTTTCTGAGTGGCAGAAGAAACTATTCTGGGAGAGCATTGCAAAAAAGACTACAACACCACCAGTCCCTACCATAGCGCCTAGGTCGTCGAGGCCAAAACCTATTGCCTTTGTGGTAGGAGATAAGAAGCAAAAGAAGCCACAACAAGCGTCAGTTCGACAATCATCTCACAAAAACCCAATTGAGGTTAGACAGAAGGGTCGGACCGATAAAAGAAAATAACTGATGGAACCCTTGGACTTGGATGAAGAATAATTGACTATGGGGGTTGAATATATCGACGCAG
The DNA here is from genome assembly GCA_000404065.3 of Pinus taeda. Classification (NCBI taxonomy): domain Eukaryota; kingdom Viridiplantae; phylum Streptophyta; class Pinopsida; order Pinales; family Pinaceae; genus Pinus; species Pinus taeda. The sequence goes on from APFE030330380.1 coordinate 261,119, forward strand.
AAGGAAAAGGCTTCTACAAAAGAGAAGGAAGCTTCAATGGAAAAAGCTACGCAAACAGCAACATTGCATGTCACTATTGACCTCGAAGAACCTGAGACAAAGCGCAATAATGTTGAGATGTAAATCGAAGGTGAAGAGGAAGGGGGCACATAACCCTATCTCGGTTCAAAGAACTTAGAGTCTCCCTTCAGGGTTAGGAAGAGATAGAAGCGAAGTTCCAAGGGACCTCGCAAGAAGCAAAAGTTTGATAAGTCTGCGATTGCGACACCATTTGTCCTCATGGAGTGGGACCTTGATGAGATATGTGATGTTGTCCACTCTGCCACTAAAACTATATGGGGAAAAATCAAGGACCTGTACCACTAGGTATTGGACAAAGTGTAATAGTGCCTAAAGGAAATGCAGATCTAGACATGAGTGATCCAGGAAAGCGTGGGATAAACAAGCGTGGATCAAGCAAGTGTGCCAAAATTTAGTTCAACAAAAATCACATCCGAGCTTCGAGTAGTACCACTACCAAGGGGCTGTCTCTAGTTTGAGACAACCAAAGACCAGGAGCACGTGCAGTACTAGAAAAATCTAAGTATCAACCTTGCAGCACTATTGATCCATACATTGCATGAGGTGCACCTAAGAGTTTAAGATGAGATTCGCATCCGGGGGAAACGAGCGTTGTTGATTATCGAAGAGGTAAAAATTAACAATCAACATATTTTGTAGGGAAAGCTTAGGCCTTGCAAGCCCACGACAAGGTGATGTAGTGAAATCTGTAGCTAGAGGCAGCCTTTACCCAAGTGTGTAGCGAGCTCCCTGAGCTCCAAATGCTCGCGGAGGTTGCCTCAATAGAGAAAATTCACAAGTTCATTGTTGCAGTGAAGGCATCCAAGGAATAAATTGGAAAGGTAAGGTTCGAGGTGCAGTTGCATATTTCAGAGCTTCAATTGAAGGTGCAGCCAACCACTCCTTCAGAAGTCAGAGAACAACACGAGGCTGCTATTAAAGAAGACATGACCACTCTGGAAGACTGCAACCAATTGTCTTAATAGACAATGGAGATGTGGACATCACTGCAGGAGCATCCACACTTGCAGACGATTGAAGCAGATATTCATGAAAAACAAGTGCAGTTTGATGAGATCAAGGCAACAGCACAGACCTTAGCACTTGTGCAAAGGTTTGCCAAACTTCAGGAAGGGAAGTTCTTTCAGACCCATATTGATGAGCTACGTCGGAAGGCCTCCATTATTTCCTCAAGGATGCAACCAGGGGTTGACAAGACAAGCCAACTATCATAAACAATCCAAAGCAAGTTAAAATCTCTTTAGCAGATGTAGAGAACCACGGGCCTTGCAGTTAAAGGTCCAACAAAGGAGAAATTGGTCGAGGAAGTTCAACAAGTCATTGTGTAGGGAACAACAGATCTTCAAGCATTAAAGATCAAATTCAACAGTCTGCAAACAAAGATTGAGGCAACACCAGTAGAGTGACTCAGGACAAGTCACGACTTTGTGTTGGGGGCCTGCTGGGACGGGGTCCCCTTGGTGAAATTTTGTAAAGTTTTATTAAATATTGTAAAGTCTCCATAGTTTGAGGAGGGGAGCGCAAGTAGCACAAGTCGATAGGAGTCAAAGGGGTTTTAGGAAGGTCAAAGCCCCTTCGTTTGTTAAGAGTCAAGTTGTTTTGAGACCCATCGATGATTTGTGACCATGGTATTGGAATGAAGAAGAATATAAAAAGAAGTCATAAAAGAGTCATAGGAGAATAGAAGAGAAATAACAATAGTGCATGATTTGGGTCTGATTTTACCTTTTTCTACTTAGGAGAATGGGAAGGCTCCTACAGCTGTGTGTGCGGAGACCTTAGTAAGTTTGCAACTCAGTGCGCAGACCCTTGCTGTTGTGTGAGCATGGTTGGGAAGAACTATAATTGAAGATCTGAAGTGTGTTTTATCTCTAAATTTACTGTATTTTTGATCTATTGAATGCAATTAATCAGGAAAAATATTTATTAGATTTGCGAAGATGTAGATCTATTTATTTATATGATATTATGCATATTTAGCGCAATCAGCGAAGGACATAAATCTGTTAACTTTTAATTACAGTAAAGTCCGGATTTTAAGGGTTAGGGTTCGCAAAGGTCAAGATAAAGCCCTAAGCTTGGCAGAAACACATGACATAGTTCTCTAGATGCAGAAACTTGGTTCTAGCATCCTCCAATACCACCTCGGGTGAGACAACATCCTTCGCTATGCAGGTTGTTGCCGAAAGGGTCGGTAGTGTAGGGTTTTGTGTTGGTTAGCATAGCTAACTCCGAACTTGGGTCCAAGCCCCCTCAAGCCAACATCAATCTAGGCTCCTCAAATTTAGGAACCCACTGCACACCACTGAACTTCATGTCCCTAACTTGAATTAACTAAGCTAGACTCCTATTTTTTTAGGAATCAACTCAAGTAAATTGAACTTCAACTCTTTAATTCGAATTGAGCGTTCTTAACTTAGTGACAAGAGCCATGTCACCTCGGTTAACTCTTCCAAATTGTCTGCTAATGTGGAATTTTGAATTTCCTCAATTTGATTAAGGTAAAAAAATCAAAATTGAGACTTTCTTGCTTCATTTTCAACAATTTAAATTAATTTTTTTCTTATATTTTCACTTTCCATATGTGTGAATTCTTCCATTTATAATTTCGAGTTCACAAATATAATAGTTAAAAAAATATAATAACAAAAAATAGAGGTTAATATGGTTTATAAATCAAACATTTCAAGATATGAGCAAAAGATTTTAATACCATATATATATAGAGAGAGAGGGACCCTTTCTAGTTCAAGATATGATAGAGATTTGTGATTCTTTGAATATGTAATATGGAGGTGACGCATAACATTATAAAAGTGTTGATAACAATGTGTGTGTGCAAGCAGATAGATAGAAACATGTATCAATTTAAAAAATATTACTAACTAAAAATAGACATAGAAAATCCTATGAATATATGTTTTTTACTTTTGAAAATGAGAAAGCATGTATTAACATTAACATGTATCATTTAAAAAAATATTACTAACTATATATAGACAGAGAAAATCGTATGAATATATGTTTTTTACTTTTGAAAATGAAAAAGCATGTATTAACATTTTAATGTGGAGAATGTGAATTATAATTAAAATATTTCAACTTCAATTATGTATATACACATGAAAATTAAAAATTTCCTATACTTAAAACATTTTATTAGTATGTCGTTCACACTCAACATAGATTAATTTTAGCTCCAAATCTACCAAAAGAGAGTAATCAAACCATGCAAACCTTGCATTAAACTTTACACTCAAAAATATATTTACAGTTTGAAATAATTAATCCCTTTCAATTCTTAATAAATCCAAAACTATGATAAATCTATATTAATTTTTTTATTTTTAGTATAATAGTAAATTTTAATAAATATTAAAATCATAATATTAGATTCAATTACTCTAAATTCGATCATCTACTTCAAAACATTAAACTAACCACATACTCAAAATAATACCATAAACATGTATTAATACTTTAATCCATAATTAACATTACAACCGGTACATCATATTACTTTACTTTCCTTTCATGCTACTTAACTTTCTCTTGGTTTTCTACTGGCCATTAGGGATTCAACTGTTCTGCACACGGGATGAAGGCAACTGTTTTCCCATGTATATATTTTTGTTTCAAGATCTTGGCGTCAACTTGCACATCTCTTGGTCTTTTCTGCAGCTTCAGGGCTAACTTTTTTTTAGTCTTCAAGCTATGGTTCATGGTTTATTGGCTGATCTCTGCTATGAAATTTTGGAAAATGTATGGGAACTTTTTCTTTATTTAAGAGAAGTTTCCAGTGTCTTTTTCTTCTTACAAAAATCCAGTACATCATATTGGGCGTGTGCTTCCAGGTGATCATATCAAAACTATTGTGCATTATCCATTGAATGGAATGTAGAGTTGGGAGAACTTATTAGAAGCTATTTATGCAAAATATTGGTGAGCCATGTTCTGGTTCTTGACTATTGATTTTGATTTTGAAATGTAAATCCTTTTGTGCCATCCTCAAATGGCATTACAATAATTTGAAGGTAAAATAAGATTACAACAATTTAAAGCCCGGAGCTTTCGAATTCTATATAAAATATTGATTTCCCATAATGAGCTTTACAATAATTTGAAGGTAAATAAGATACAACAATTTAAATCCGGGAGCTTTCGAATTCTATATAAAATATTGATTTCCCATAATGAGTTGCATATCCGGGAGCTTTCGAATTCTATATAAAATATTGATTTCCCATAATGAGTTGCATAAATAACTTAACGATAATTTAAGTTAAGTTATTAGTGTTTGAAAAGGATTTGTTTTTAATGTGATTTTTTGACTTGAATTCACTGGAAAATTTTGAGGTGAAATCTTGATTTGTGTTATTTAAACTGGTTTAGCACCTTGAAAAACCCCTAGGGCACTTCAATTGTATAGGGGTTACCCATCAAGCTTGTGATTTCAATAAATTCATGTCGGATTTTAAAGAAA